>CM061533.1:266197500-266389910 GCA_030545055.2 Neoaliturus tenellus
CTTTACAATATATAATTTATTTTTCACCATAATATTTGTAATGTAGAATGGAGAAATAATCATAATGTTTTGCCATAAATATTTTAAGGAGGGTAAACTAAAGATTTCTAAACTAACGTACCGTTCAAAATTTAAGTCTAACCACAGAGAATGTCTGTCTACTAAAAATGTGAAACATTTAATTGAGTGTAATTAATTTAGGCGGTTGCTCGTCTTAAACTTTTTTTGCATAATCTATATCATTTATACGCATAATTGATATAATACGAAAATTATCTATCACAGAATTTGTTTAAGGTTAAACCTTCCACCTCTTCAAATAGTATTTCTATACTAAAAAGAATAATTGTATTGCAATCAGGGATTTCAATATCATGGGCTCACTAGGCAATTTTGACAAAACTATTCTAGTGTGAATGTTACTCGAAATCAAGCATTTTAATTTGGATTTTTGTCGGAATAAATTAACTTTAGACTTGTACTTCTTACTGTTTACGCTCTTTTGATGCAATTTGGTAACAAGCATATCCTCTATGATTTAACATAACCTATTTTGTATGAATAGACAGATGCTCTCACTAGTGTACAGTGTTCACTCTTTGCGGCTGTTAAACGTTGAATTAAATAAATTGATTTCCTCAGGCCTACTAATTGTAATAAAATGGGATGTAAAAAACTTTATTGGTTTGTAGGTCACTTCATTTTAAATTTATATTTACCAATTATTCAGTTTAGAAACAACATCCCGTCGAGGTCTATCCAATAACACCAAAATGATTAATATCTGTTTTAAACTGTTGGAGGAGTAACTAATATGTATTGTTATATTACTTTCTGTATATTAACCGATTTTTTAAAAAGATGTTGGAAGGTCTCTTTTTACCTTACTTTGCCCCATCCACATAGACCATCGATCTGTGCTTGGATTGTATTATGCAAGGTAAGGGGGTGAGCCACTGCAGTACAGATGAACGATGAATGGCACTGCTAAAAATTGCTGGCAGAATGCGGATTCGAACCCACGACAAAGCTGCCATGCGCTAAATATGCAACATACTCACCCATGTTTAAATAGGCTCAATACAATTCCAGTGTTATTCCAATGAGAAAATTTCAAATTTCGATCATGGAAAGCGCCTTTATTTCGAGTCTCATCAATGTTTGGCGGAAACAACTACAGACCAAGCTACTGTATATCCAACGAAAAAAATTTGAAATCAGTTGAAAATTATTGGAGGAGTTCCAATCACAAAAAACCATAAACTTTAAAAAAAGTATAGATAATGTTGATAGTAATCAGCTCAATCTTACTTCAGGCCAGGCCCCCTGTGTCGTCGTCTATGTATAGCGCATCCTCACGAAGGCTACCGTAGCGGTTCCAGTCTTCCCTCAGGCACCACGCGCCGTCCCGTCTCCACCGTCCCAATTCTTGTTCTCAGCTCCCCAGGGCATCCTCAAAACCTATGTCGGTCTTTATAACATCCATTAGAAGCGGTGCGCTGATAAAAAACCTCCCATAACTTCTATGTTTTCTCAAAATTACAGCCCCGTTTAGGACCAGCAATTTGTATAAAACCGCCGTTTCACACGGGTTTCGTGATTTCACACAAAATTAAGTTTTTTTCTTCCACCGGTGGATGTTCCGGTTAATTTTAAAGGCTGTTAAAGTCTAATTATACGAAGGCAAGCTTTTTTGCAGTATGTGATTGCAAAGTTTATTGACTTTCTGTACCTACCGCATTGAGTTGTTTCATTGTTATTTTACTGAAACTCACCGGTGGTTATTTACGTTATTGCTAATGAATTCGATGTCAAGAGTCTTTCTTTCACGGCATTTTACATTGTACACAATAACATTTGTTCCAATAAATGGTCTATGATTAAACAGTTCATTAAAGTGTATTCTAGTATTTATGTTTAAAGGTGTGGACTAATTTTGTTTAACCAACAGATATCAACTTGACTATCATTTTCAATTGTAAAATAAATAAAGATCCTATATTTATATACCATATCATCTTTTCATTGTTATCTGATAGTGTCATCCCATAATAATCACACGGTACTTGAATTCCTAGTCGTTATTTATAGTTTATAACGACCAGGACAAACTCTTTAATCACTCAATAATTTTAGAGCTATTTCAATATTAAGTAATTGTTTAAACTGTGATTAGTTATTTTTGTTTTGTATGATTGGCTTAATGATATCCTTATCTTAAACGATTTATGTTAATTTGTATTTAAATGTAACATTTTTTTTTTCTTTGTAATGCTCTTTTAAAGTCTTGTTTGGTATATGGTGTTCAAAATCAAGAGGGAGTCTTGTATTATATTTTGATGTCTAAAAACGTTTAACTAAATCATTATTTTCCTAACATGATTTCAACTTAGCCTACATCAAACTAATTATTAGCTATTTAATGTATAACTTTATTCCAATGTCATAAATTAGTTCCAGGAACCAACCTCTCTTCCAAAACACGAAACAATTTAGTTCTGCAGATTTTAACGTAGACTATCAAAACGGCGAGGGTCAAATTGGGGCCATAAATATGTATGAGGCCAGATTGTTTTCTAAGTGATTACAAAGAAAACACCTCGAGGCGAACGTAATGACCATATCCTGACCCGAGCAGCGACGACGACGAGCGGCAAAACAGCGTCGACGGTCGCCGACCAATGGAGAAATAAACATTAAACGCCGTCAAATCAGCTGTGACGTCTTGTTTGTTTTTAAATTAGCAGCCAACCTGTTGCTTAACTTCCATGTACTAATCCCCGTTCGGTGTTTTAATCTTTTAAAATGCAATTCTTTTTCTTGAAGAGGTTGTTTAATTTAATTGGCATTAAACTACCTGCATCGACAAGCAATAAGAGTAGTGTCGTTAAAAGCCGATAGGCTATAAGTTGTCTGCTGCAGTAAACTACGGTGTTTATGGTGTTCGTATGTAAAGATCGTAATTTTATCAGTTTAACGGGAAAAGTAGGCTATAATAATTTTTGCAATAAAATTAGCATGTTGATTTGTTTACCTAGTAGGTAAATGTATCATTAGCCTTTCATAGCCAGCCACCAACTTCTAAAAATAATTAAAGATATTCTGCAGTGCATAGCACCTGCGTCAATGTTTTTAAAAGTAAACTAACATTTGTGATCTCTCTTTTTAAAGCTAAATTGAGGACCCTGAGCCATTGCGGCCCAGCTTCACTAGCAGTATGCAGACCGATCAACCCTTCGGTGAAAGCACCCTATGACTCTCCCAATAGGCACTCAGTGACTATGTGAGCCTTAAGTCTGGCATTTCGCTCCACAGCACATGACTGGTCTTCTATCAGTCCCCATTTGTATTTCCAATATAATTACATCTTCTTTCTCCAGTGCGGAATCGTTTGAGTTTAGTCTACTGGTTCCGAGTAATATCTATACCACCTATACTGCTAAGGTCGGGTTAGTTATCAAAAAGTGATTCCGACCTTGGAGAGAGTAACAGGAAGTCCAGTCTGTATGTGGATGGGAGAGCTATGGGTCGGTAACTATCTTGCAGTTGTGGAGGTAAAAAGTTAAACAAATTGACATAATAAAACAATGTGTCTCAGAGCTATATTAATTTTTTCCTACACAACGATTCACATAAACAGGCTTACTTCTCAGAGCCTGGGGCATTGGAGCCGCGAACCAGAAACTCCACTGAGATAATCTAGACCGAGTGTAAGATACTATCGATAATTAGCTCGTTTGCTGCCTCATGCTCAATGCGCAATTAACCGCTGGAGTTAACGACACAAACAATAAACTCGCTTTTGTTATTGTCCATGCGAGAAGTTTGTTTTATTAGACCCACCAGAAGATGGCAATTTAAGAGTTGCATGTTTATGACAACAGAATGGCCGTGATACGGATCGGATCGCCGGATCTCCGGCATTTTAACAACAAACGTCGCGAAAAGCCAATGAAACGGTTCCATTTACATACAATAACCCGCTCTAATTAACTGGCGGTGACGTCACGCGGACGGTGGACTAATGGACCGCAATTTCCGAGAACTCGAGACCGGGATAAGCTAACCGTTCTCACGATGAGGGCGAGACAGGGAATGGATGAATCGAACCTGGCCTGGACAGGAGCAGATGAATCGGACCGAGCCATCAACAGCGGACAGGTTGTCGGCCTAATGGACCTCGGGGAACGGTCATTTGCTGGAATGGCACCAATTGCCGAATGCCTGGAGTAGGAGTAGGGCTTGAGGAATCTACGTCCAATGGAACAAAGTAGAAACTGCAAGTATTCAGTTAGAGAATCGATTTGTCCATAAGACTGGCAGTTTATCTACTTGACTGTTTTCTATCTATGAGCACGGAAGGACCATTAGCAAATTTATTTGTTGTTCAATTTGGTAATTTTCCACGAGTAGTTGATTAGTTTACTGCCTAGATATTATTTTCTTTGGTTTATTCTCCATAACTTTAGATAATCAACATTCGACAGTCTTCTTTGTTGCCGATGTCCAAAAACAATGACTTCGCGATGAAATATGACACTCTGTAAAATAAGTAATTGTAAAGGTCCTTTTGTCTACATAATTTCACCTCTAGAACTTCGAGGAGTGTTTTTTGTTTTATCTCTTTGATTAAACCATGACAAAACCAGCAAACAAAAAATACAATTCTGACAGCCTATCAGCTTGCAGTATTCATAAATTCTTACCTCATTCGGGTCTATTCTAATGAAGGCAATATAACTCCGAACTTGTGACTCTAAGCCGCTGCCAAGGTGAGGGAGCGTGGGTCGGTGACGCACCGACCACGACGCCGGTATCTCGGCCATTTCCTGCGGCGCGTGAGAAGCTGCGGAAATGCCGCGGGGGTTCAGGTGCGAGACCTTGACAGTATGCAGATGCGGTAATCCGCCGATAGAGCTATTGGAACACTCGGAACATCGGAACAACACCTTCGCTTATCAGCGGCGCTGATAATGAATAGCCTCAGCAGCCCGTGCATTAGGTCCTATCTGATCCACGGAGACCAATTAAGCGGCTGCTGATGTATAGCTGCTTCTGCTGATATTGTTTTCTAATGCTGCCGCCCCGATTGCGTCACCATTGTTCCCTTTTCTTTAACCGGCTCTTATTGAATTAGATTTCGATGTTGTTTAATGCTCCTGGACTTCTGTAATCGGCAGTGTGGTGGGTGCGATAACTCGGAAAGAACTACATCTCTCAAGATGTGGGGCAGAAGCATTTCAGCATTTCAAGGTGTGATTAGTAATCGTTCACTAAATGGCAGTAAATAGTAAATAGATTAGTAATCAGATTTTACCATTCCAGTCACATCGATAAATGCACTTAATTAAAGTTAAAATATTCAATCGATAAATAATTTATTTTAGTCTTTAAACTCCAGAGAAACCCTTGAAATATTAGGCATATCGTTTATTAAAAAATTAATAAAAATTGAATTTTCAAAAAAATTAATGCTTCAATATGACACTTAGACTTAATCTTTCTTTTTACATGATATATTGTGGCTTATGCATGATATATTGTGGCTTAATCGACAAAAACCCTGTTGTAAAGGATACCAGTGTAAAATACGAAAATATTAACATAAAGGTTTTACAAATTAACTCTAATTTTATTTTTCATGATTTGTGTTTACATGAACAAATTGAATCACGGTTAGGCCTCTACTTATTTACAAATTTGGTATTTGATCTTTTTCCAATAGGGATTACAGTAAAACGTGCAAATATATACTGCACATTAAAAACAACGGTCGTGAAAATCTATTAGCAAATCAAAAGCATTTGACCCGAGACCCCACCTAAATCACGATGCGCTTCCACGCGGCTGTTCAAGAATGCACATCGCTAAGCAAAAGCTGGTGGTGTGCCCCAGGGTTCAGAGCGATAAAACTGTACAGTACTCGGAGAGATTAGCCATTCGTCCATTGTTGGAGCACGGTAGCCGTGTAGCTAGGCTGTGCTACCCGGTGCACGACTGTCCCTAGACTAATTGTCATTAATCTCTACAAATCCGCATTGTCTTCTCTTCTAGGACCCTACCTCAGCTGCTTGTGGTTATAGATTTAGCTTTCTCGGAAATCGAGAGTTGCTGTGTCGGTTGTACAGCTTTCTTGTGGCATCAGTTTGGATTCGTAAGCTCAGTATAGACACATTAATTTAACTATTGCATTTTGCATTTTTGGGTAAATCGAAAGAAACAAATACTGTGGTAAAAATTCACGATCACCTTCAAAGTCATATTGACAGGGTGCTTTTGCGGGCTTTTTTTTAATGTTCTGAATGTTATTTTAATATTTAATCTATTTGCCACTCACTATCAAGTTATATAGGGTGAGTTTTTAATGCCCCCCTTCCCCCTAATTTTTCCGCATTTCTTAAGATATTGACTCCCAACCACCACCAAACATCATTGATTAGTTTTTACTATTTTTTGGTATGGTTCACTTTTTTGGCTGCCATCTTGAATCCGCCATATTGGACTGAACTTAATTTTGTTAAATGTAAGGGTAGGGCTGTGACCCATCATTTCAAAGTGATTTTTTTACGTAGAACAAGACGGCGCAATCCGTTTTTGATTGTTTGTTTTTTCCCCCGAGATATTACAGGTTTTTTAAAACTAAATTTTAAAATGAGAAATTTAAAAAATCTTTGATTTTATCCAATTTTTCCTAAATAATATCGACTTTTTATCACCAGATATCCCATAGTTTAAAAGTACTTAATTTTGATGGGACTTAAATTTTTGGCTGCCATCTTGGATCCGCCATCTTGGAATGAAATTAAAATTTTTAAATGTAAAGGTAGGGTTATGACCCATTATTTTAATGTATTTCTTTGCGCTTAGTACGTTGCAGCAATCCGTTTTTCATTATCTGTTTTCGTTCTAATTGCATTTTTGTAAAAAAAGATTTAATATTTGTACAAAAACCCCTAATATTTTTAGAACGAAAACATATAATGAAAAACGGATTGCGGCAACGTACTAAGCGCAAAAAATACTTTAAAATGATGTGTCACAACCCTACCATTACATTAGGCTAAAAATTTTTAACTTCATTCCAAGATGGCGGATCCAAGATGGCGGCCAAAAATTTACGTCCAATCAAAATGAAGTACTTTTAAACTATGGGTGATAAAAAGTCGATATTATTTAGAAAAAATTGGATAAAACCAGAGATTTTTTAAATTTCTCATTTTAAAATTTAGTTTTAAAAAACCTGTAATATCTCGGGAACAAAACAGATAATCAAAAACGGATTGCGGCGTCTTGTTCTACGTAAAAAAATCACTTTGAAATGATAGGTCACAACCCTACCCTTACATTAAAAAAATTAAGTTCAGTCCAAAATGGCGGATTCAAGATGGCGGCCAAAAAAGTGAACCATACCAAAAAATAGTATGAACTAATCAATGATGTTTGGTGGTGGTTTGGAGTCAATATCTTAAGAAATGCGGAAAAAATTAGGGGGAAGGGGGGCATTAAAAACTCACCCTGTATGTTGCTATTGTTGGTTTGTCCGTGCTTTATTATACCGAATCTTAGTTTTGAAATTAATTCCTTCTTGCAAGTATTGTGTGAAGTTTTTTTGTCTCACTGAACTACACTTTTGTTTCCTCTCCTTTAATATATTTGAGTGGTCCATTTGGAACGTATTATTGCATGTCTCTCGACTATTATTCTACATACGTGTGCACCGTACTATTTCATGAAATAAAATCTCAAACACAGACACACAGTCATACCAAAATATGCCCTCTCAACACAATTATTGTTAGGAATGCCTCCCTAACTGTTGCACCGTAAACCCTATCTTAGCATACAATTGCAGTATAGATAACAGTATAACAGTTTATTGCCTTTAGCTGCCATGCCACTCCACCTGCCGCCAGTCGCAGGTCATTGTTGGACATAGAATGCAGGAAGTGCGGGCAGCGCGGCCGGCGGGACGTCCGGGATGAACGCACGGCGTCGGAGTTATCATTCTGTGTGATCTAGTGTTATTAGCCTCCGTATACACATTTGTTTCATTTGAAATTTTTATTGTTTTATGACGTATAATAACAATTTATGACTAATAAACTTCGTGTACAGTAATTTATGTGGTAGCGTCGCCGTAGCCAATCTGCTAAGAACTTTGATGTCTTTTTTGCATTGCTATGTAACCACCTGCAGAGATGTTTTGAACTTAATTACTGTACACACATTATGATTTTCAACAGAAATCCTTCTAAAAATAATTTTACCTTTGAAAAGGTACCACTTTTTAAACACAGCAAAGTATAAGGTGTACCTTGCAAACCAATGGCATTCTTCGCCTTACTGTTCATATGACGTGAGAGTTAAACTATGAAATAATATCTGATATCCTTAATATGTCAAACATTAAAGATGAATGAAAACTAACTCTGTCCAAGCGCATTATATACAAGTTTATTAATTATTTTGTAATGATACTAACACAATCAGTATATATATCACAGCAAAAAGCTCCCTGGCGAGAGCGCCTTCAAACGGTAGCTATGCAATGCAAATTATGTATTCATATTGCGTCTCCCCCTAGGACGGCTTTATAAAAAAACTGCGTATTTGATGATTATTCAAGACTCAAGATTTTTTTAACAAATTTATGTACTTTATGTTTATCCATCTGACAAATAAATATACAATCAGTATATGTTTCATTGAGGGAACGGATCACATTTTAGCGATGTTATTATTCATCTGAAAAATAGTTGGCCCCCAAAATTTAATTCCTCGCTATTTAAATGGTTATTAGGCCTACTCTGTAAAATGATGTTTTACTTAAGGTTTAATTTATTTGAAGAATTTAAACTGAAACTCCGTATAGTAGCCCTAACTTACTTTATTTTACCTTTTTATAATGAAATAGAGTATTACATTGAAAATTAACCCATTTTTAATGCCGTAAAAATTATGAACATTTTTAGTCCTAAATGCATTTTTGATCAAATATCAGCCACTTCAACAAAATCTGCTGAATTACTCTTACACTACGTCAATTAATATTTTAAACAGTATTTAAACGACTAGATAAGAGCCATGCAAGGAGTCGGCACTGCATGTGCAATACCCCTATACCTCTACATCGGATCCACTATACAATACCGCTTTCTACCTGTGGGCAGCAGGGAATACGTGATAAACCATTCCTTAGCGGACGATAGCGTAAACCAGCCAGTCCTTATACGCGCAGATAAGCGTAATGACCGGCGCGCTGTGGGCAAAGTAGCGTAAGTAGCGGCCGAACAGCTGATTAATACTGCCTAATACGCCGCTACGAGATAGCGCTGCTAACGAGGGAGGGAGTGATAAGGGACAGCCGCGTGACCTTGGTGCTTATCAGATGACCGCTGACCACTGAGGAACGGCCGGGGGCTTCCGTAAACTCGGCAACTTGTGCCTGATGGGGATCGGCTGTCGAGGCGAGCAGTTTATGGGGGACCTTGTGCAAGCGCGGTTTTGAGATTTAATTTGATATTTGAGCCGAATTTGGTTAATTTCAAGCCGACAACGGTCATAAACAATGTAGTTAATGGCGAGGGGAAGAGAAAAATATTGACGCTTCAGCCAACAGGAAAATTAATTATGTAAAAAATAAAACAACACAAACTTGTGTCTGAATGAGGGAGGTAATATATTGGGAGGTATTCCCTCTATAACAAATATGAAAATAGAAGGTCTACCAGAACATGTTTGACTAATTCAATATGACTTCACAGTTTGATTTTGAAACATCTCATTATGGTAGTAAGCTTTCTTGTCCAGTAAATATAGTAAATTATGCAGAATTGAAGGGTTATTAATTGCTTAATGAAACTACTTAGTACACCTACAAACCAGTTACACTCAAGCCACCCCTTCAATGCAATATAGTAGAGCCTAGTAACATAAAATATGTTGTCAAGGATAATACCTTGTTGGATAAACTAAAAAATACATGAAAATGAACCTAATTTAACGGAAAAAGTGTATTTGTGTCAAGCTCCTTCTGATAAAAAGTCCAGTAACCATAATAAATCATAAAAAACTGGATATTTTAACTTCTTTTAATTAATTTGAAATGGTATGTACCTTTTCTTAATATTTTAACTTGTACATTTTAAATAACATTTCGTAGTTTATTACGAAAAGTAAAGTGACAAATTGTTATTAAAATATACTAAGACAAACGGGGGTGTAACGAATTCATTATTGGGTAACATAGCAACACAGCCCACCTTGTATCAAATAACATCTTTTCCACATAAACCACCTGGGCAGTCATACAGCAGGAAGATCCTTGTTGCTCATCCAAGATTTGAAAAACAAAATTTCCCTGTGGTCTCAGGGACCGGGGTTTCGGTTATAGTGTTTTAAATATGACGTCATTAAGACAACAACCTACACAATTGTAAATGTAAACGTCTCGTGGACAATGACAAACCGCGGGTGCCGAAGACCGATGTTATCACCAAGGCCGTGTACCGAGATGTTGTGATCATGATGGCTGGCTAGATATCGTGACGGCAGGTGTAGGCCTAATGCTGCTATCTGTGCCGGATCTACCTGTCGGGGAGGCCGATAGAGGGCGTGCATGATCGTCTATCGTTGGAGTTTATTTATAAGTCAATTTGTATTTAATTTTACTGTGTAGTATCGAAAACTTTGGTTGTGAAGTCAGGGTATGAAATTAACTCGCAATGGTGAAGTTTGTAAAATACATTAAGAAGTCATTCGATTACCTTAAAAGTTGGAACCTTGTGAAGTTATTTTATTACGTGCTATGCAATAGTATATTTCGTTACAAGGGCCGAAAGTGGCGTTTTGCCGGCCCCGAGATCGTGTTTCAAGTTCGAGACGAAGTCGAGAACTTGGAACGATCGAGGGTTGGCAAAACGCTTTCGGCCCGAGTTATGAACGATATTTTTCATCACACTACACAATTCAATAAATTCTAAACAAGTGAAAAAAACACTTTTTCGTTCATAACAAACAAAACATAACCTCAACTTCAACTAACCCAGCGAGATGTACTGTTTGAGTTTCTGGTTGCTAGGCAACCACTTCACATCAGCTAAGGCCACCAAAACAAATACTGTAACGGTAAGTGACTACAGCTGTTTCCAAGGGAAAAGCACAATTTTCCCATCTACGTCATACACATTTAACAGTTGCTATCAGCTGAACTACTAACTACGTCACTGATTTGTTATGTGTTGTTGTTGTTAAATACCTTATAATATTCTAGATTTCTCTGCTACCGTTTCCATTACCGCCCTAGGCCGGAAAATTTTGCCGGCCTAGGCCTGCAAAACAGGTGTTTCGTTGGTAGAAGTGAGGATCGAAAACAGGTGATATCGATGTAGTGTGATGAAAAACACTTTGACACTTTCAACTGAAGGCACAACTCCATATCTTCTCAAGATTTAAGATTTTTTTAATTTCAAGAATTATCTTAAAAAAATGTTTGATAGGCCTACTTGAAACACATTGAATTTCCACTATCGAACAAACATCCTCTATGTATTCCTATAGGATAACATCCTATGGTAAAAGTGGGTTTCCAAGCAATGTGTCTTATTGAGGAATTTTTCAGTGTTAGGAATTTGAGGGAAGTTATACCCTTTTTGAGGGAAGTTATACCCTTTTTGAGGGAAAAAATGCGAATTAATAGTTTTTTGTAAGTAAATCTGCCTCAATCAAAAGTCTTGCTTTTATTATTTTTTCAGAATTTTCACTTCAAATAATACATTTATTAATCTTTCCAAAAATCATTCTGCGTTTGATCGTGAGCAAACTATTACTCTATACAGTACTCTATATGTTCCGCTTTGATTCGTCCCCAACTTTTAATCAAACCGACCAATTCGCCGACGATTAACGTTTCATTTCCAGTTTTTAGACATTCGCTACCTTCTAATTTTCTTTTTGTAGTGTGAGTTACACATTTTTAGTTGACCCGAGGACCACCTTAGTTCGGGCTTTTAATGTTTAGTGGAACGTAACAGTTTGTTAAGTAAAATACATACTTGTGTTGATTAGGATGAGGCCAAATGAATGTTTGAAAGGGTAATTCCAGTAGGAGCTGAGGGTAATTTTGATATAGTGTTTGAACAAAACACTCATCAGCCATCGGTCAGGTCGCTTCTGTAAGCTGTCGCTGTCGGCGAATTGATCCGACGGGCGTCGACCCGAGCCTTCACGTCGCCGACCTGCCAGCGAGTCCTGGAATCCCGGAAGCGATCATCGGGCATCCGATCACATAATTGTGACGATGGTTGGCTGTGATGGCCGATCAGTCACAAGTCACAACCGAGGCGAGGAAAATGGGGAATGGATCGGGTCTGGGATTCGGCACTGCTGCAGGCTGCACGCAACAACTGCCTTTTACTCGGACAACCCGGATACCAATTACACAGGCTGGACTTCTAACCCAATTAATTGTGATATTATTTACCCAAGTTCAAATGTGGTCAACCAGATAACTACACATTTTTTCGTTTAAGAGTGTGCATTAGTGTTTTTAGTTGTATATAAGTAGCTTTGATTTAATTTTATATAGGCCTAATTGTTATACACAATTCTAATTTGAGTTTATATCTTTTGTATTTCTTAGGCGTTAGAGTATTACTATTACAAGGCTGTGAAACTACCTTGATTTGACATAAATATTTTATAACCCCGAGGATTAAATGCCTGCTTAAATGCCTCCCATTGCCTGAACCGCCTTATTCCTGTGTATGAACTATCGTACTATTACGTTATAGGCAGGCGTTAACAATATTACAATTATCTTTATAATAACCGCTTAAAGTTGCTGGACAGATAAGAGTGTTTTATTTTTCAAATAGGAAGTTTTTCGCTTGATTTGGCATGTTAACAACTTCTTTCTTAAATAACAAGGTTGTTTAACATTTTGCTCATGTTAAACGCATGAGTGTTTTAACTTATGTTGATAATTTACATGATTGTTCGGCTATACACAAGAAGGGCACCCGCCGGAATCCAAATTGTTGTTTTACAACTTATGGACCTACGCTGACCTTGTAGAAACAGTATCCCTTTTGGTTGAATAATGGGTGTGTTTTTAATACTATATACATACAGTACCTGAAAAAAACCAGAATTGTTTTTATTGTTGTATGCACATTAATAAGTAATATTTTACTTTCGATTAAATCTCATTCATATTAATTCTTTCCTCACTATATTCGACAAAACAAAAATAAAAAAAATATGTCTTGCAATGCAAATTAGAAAATTCGGAGGTATTTAGAACAGAAGCATAACTCAGGAATTGAATCAACAGACGGAGATAATGACGTAACAGGCAACACAAAGCGCATAACTCGCCCCCGTATAAGGATCGTCGATTCATTAGTTCTCTGGCTCTTCGAAGATCAAATGTGGCTCGCCCTTATAATGAATAGCCTTGACCTTGACTTTGACATTAGATAAGTAGTGTAGCTGATATACATGGACACGTCAGCTGTTGAGCAGTTCTGGACCGGACGGCAGCTACAAAGTTGCGTATATCAACCGGATTCGATTGTGTTCTTTCGATTGTATCTTTTATATAGAGTTATAAATTGGGTCGATGTGGGGTCCAGTTTTAATTTCTCAATTTACAAGCGTATAAACCAAGTCCCACGATCGGATCGAGGTAATTATATAAATAAAGGCATCGGCGGCGGCGGCAGACACGGCCCCCCACCTGACTACCGGCGGCATTGTTCCTGGCGTCCAGGATAAACAGACCACGCTGGATATAATTACCGCCGTGGCCATCTGGTTAAATGCCTCCCAATGCCTGAACCGCCTTCTTCCTGCGTATGAACTATCGAACAATTACTACTGTATGTAGTTTACTGTTTGTATCAAGTATGCGCACCGTCGTTTCACTTGATTTCAACAATTTTAATTACAATTCAAGCCTATTGACGATTTCTAAAAAATTGTTTTAATTGATTTTATAATCATTGAGAAATTTATTTTCATTTTAATTTAGTGTTGTTCAGATACAGTACCTACTCCTAACGTATTAAGTATTTAAATGAAATTAATATCGATTTAAGAATGTAGTATGTTAAGATCAATCCTTTTGAGTCGGTAAAATGCCACTCCATAAAAATAGTTTCTTTTGCATCACTAATTAATTGTTCATTTCTGTAATTGTGTTTGGCACTATAACAAAGAGGGGGACAACCTTAACTTTACTGATCTTGTGTTGGTTTGATTGTCAAATTCATTCGTACTTATGTAAAAGCTCAGATAATATAACGGTGTAGTTTTAGTGTATCCCTATCACTATTTTAAGACGGGGACCTCACATAGAGGGTATTTTAACCTGAATATGCAAACGAGATATGAGTGTATTATAAGGCAGTCTTGAGTTAGAAAGTGTCATGTAATAGAAAACTATTATTGTCACAATAACTTAAAGAAAATCTCCGATAATAGAGTGAGTTTTGAAAGTTCTCGCGGATTCCTCAAAACGTTATACCAGCCAGGACCTCCGTAATTATTGATCGATTTATTGGTGATCCGTGGAGTGGAAGTAGGACCGGCGTTTGGCAATTCGGCCGTGGTCCAGTTGGGACCCCCCCCCCCCCGACCTGCTCATTAGGGTGACATTTGAATCCGTCACTTCACCGCGGTTGGGCCCCGTTTTGGATTTTGAAACTGGGCGTCCCTCCACTCCCGCAACGACTTGATAACGCGCTGCTCACTTCCTTAGGCCTATATCAGATATCGCTCTGCTGGATTTGATTTTATTCATTTTCCACAAAAGCGGTTTAAAGGAAAGGCTAAAGAGATAAAGTAGTGATCAATGGATTGATAGGCGTTCATTAGACGTTAGTAAATCTGAAACCATAACCCGAACTAAAGCCAAAAGAAATGAATCTGAAACTCTGACTGTCCAATACTTTCTGCTTGTAACTATTATATTATTAGACTGACGGTGTGTTTTTCCTTTGCATTGTCTAGATTAGTTCTTTTTCGAGCCCTTTGTATATTTGCTACAATGTATCGTATTTTCTATAACTGCCAACTCTTGTTCCAGGACGATATGGTGCGGATATCTCTCTGGTTGCTATGTTCCTCGTGCCTCGTCGCCCAGACCCTCGCCAAAGCTGGTAAGTTTACACATCTGAGATATCTTTCAAATCAAGATTTATTTTTTATATAGTTATTGCTTAAGATTTTTTAATTAATAGTAAAACAGTTGTGTAACACCTCGGTAATACTAATTACTGTTCATCATCCGAAGCATTACTTTATTGTAGTCACAAATCTATCCTAAAGTGATTTTTCTTTTAAATAAATAAATAGTATCACTATATCCATTCCTGAAACAGACGAGCTTCTATATTGGTTGAGTTAATCTTCTAAATTTAAAAATCAATACACCAATATAATTATTAAATTTTTTTTTTTTTTTTTTTAATTTAAAAAAAAAAAAATTTAATAATTATATTGGTGTATTGATTTTTAAATTTAGAAGATATCCATTCCTATTCTATCAAAGCGATGGTTCTCTTAAGTTTTTGATTTTATTTACATTAAGTATTTTCCCTTCTAAAAGTTATCAATTTTTTCAGT
This sequence comes from Neoaliturus tenellus, assembly GCA_030545055.2. Classification (NCBI taxonomy): domain Eukaryota; kingdom Metazoa; phylum Arthropoda; class Insecta; order Hemiptera; family Cicadellidae; genus Neoaliturus; species Neoaliturus tenellus. The sequence goes on from CM061533.1 coordinate 266,213,128, forward strand.
TAATTTGATTGTTTGCAAAAGTTTGAAAAGAAAAGAAGTTTGCTTATTCAACTTAACTTGATGTAAGTCACATCCACACAGCAGAACTAGTCCATCCCTAAGGCCTGGCTCAGTGTTTGCGTGCCTCTAATCGCGTCCCCCGGTCATCCGACCCGGTCTCCGTGTTATCCGGACGGCCAGAAGTCCGGAGCCCCGCTGGGCCCTGGGTGCGTGACGAACGGCCATCAAACAACACGCAGTCGAACCGTTGCGATGAACCGTCCCCGAAATGATGTCAGTGGATAATCGACCAGTTTCCGACACAGTCCGCTCTGCCACTCCGAGACTGCGAGTCTTAATTGTGATTGGTGGCTTCCTTTTGGGCGACACGCAAGGGTGTAGTTGTGGTGTAGTCGTCAGAAGACCGGAAGACCATCAAACTGTGAAATTGACGTAGAAATGTAAACAAGTGCACGTGTCTTCGGAATAACAGAGTTGATTCAAAATATATCTATTGCATATGCGCTAGTACGCAAATAAAAAAAGTACAAACAAATAAATATTTAATAATAACTAGGGGTTTGTAGCGGCAAATGCCGCACTAAAATTCAAATGGTGATGTCATCTCCAAAATAAGGTTTTACTTCATCAGTTAGTTACACTCTTACTATATTTCTTCAGTAGAAGGGATTTGCCGGTTCTGGCACAGGTCAAGGTCAGCGGTTGTAACTGGCAGGTGTGTGTTGTTGATTTGGGGGTTTTTTGGGGGGTTTGGGGAGGGGTTGGTAAGTGTGTCAAGGTCATTTGGAGGGGGTTTTAAAAAAGGTGGGGAGTCTGGGGACGGGTGGGGCTCCGGGAAATAAATTTATTCATTCATCAAAGCCTACCAGTGATCGTAGGATGGCTTCTACATCGTTTGCAGCCGTACTGTTGATTTCATTGCTCTGCACGGGTCGGGAGTCGGTGGAGGTAGTGTATGTAGGCGAATTTTGTGTGGGAACACCACCATTGTTATCGTTAGTAGTGGATATCACTATTGGAGATTGTATGGGTGCACCCTGCCGTGTGTCCATAACTTGAAGAAATAAGAGCTGCTAGATGGTTATATTGTGAGTTGATAGAGTAGAATGAGAGATGTGTGTGATGAAGAACGGTTATATAAACCCGGTAATATAGTGAATAAGAATAACTGGATAACATCATCAATAGGTGTGACAAGATTGTAATGTTGATATTTCAGCATATCAGTTAAGACTGTTTGCAAAATAGTGTCAGTAGAATAACTGTTGCGAAGGTTGGATCTTGTAAAATACAAGGGGTGAAAGCTGAACTGTTTCTTAAGTTTAGCGAATGTATTACGAGGTCTTGAAACTGTGTAGTTAGACTGTTTTTGTAAAATATGTTTGGTGCGTAAAAGTTTCAGCTGTAAAGTGTGGGAAGCCATTGTAATAGTGGTGACTAAATGTGCACTGCATAAAAAAAAAACTGATAAATGGTTAGTGTCTGTAAATGTGTTTGAATATATAGAGAGTGATTAGCATATTAACCGCGAACACATGTTTTAGAGTAAGAAATGTAAATTAGAAAATTGTTAGAAAAGTAAAGACCGAAGTTTACCCTACGAAACCCGGCGAATAAATGAGACGCTCGCGGTACCGACCCTGTATTTAAGCAATTTGTGAGTCACGAACAACCCCTCCTCTACCCTCCCCCCTCAGCCGATGGGATAAAAAGGGTGGGATTGCGGTCACCCCGGTTATTTGTTCGGTAGAGTTGCGATAGTTTGTATTAAAGGGAGAGGGAAATACTTTAAAACTATTTTGTTAAAAATATTAAGATAACATCTAGTTGAAAAAAAAAAGGAATTTGTTACTCTGTATGAATTGGCTATGAGCTGCACAAGTGCAAACAACAATCTGTTAATAAGTTGATGCGGTAAGAACTAGTATTTGTACAAACATTATAGTTCAGCAATAATTATATGTGTTATTAATGTGAAAAATGGTAAGTTAACACCATGGATAAGACTAACAGTAATGTAATACTATAAATGTTTAAAAGGATTAAATATAATTAAGAGTTTAAAAAAAAGCAGATGTGAATATGAATAATTAGCAGCAGGTGAATATAAATATTAAATAATAACAAAAAAAAAATATTGATGTGATGTTAATTTATGCAGTAATAAAAAAATAGGTAATGGGAGAGTAATATGTGTTTATAGTAAATAAAAAAGAAATAGTTGAAAACTAAGTTATGCATGGGGTGTTAAAAACAAGTAGACCTAATTGGAGTAAGTTAAAAGAAAGCATATATAATATTATTAGACGGTAGCGACTTACCGAGGTGTTGTGTCAGCTGTGGGTCCCGCGAGTGAAAAGAGGCGCAGCTGCTCGTGTAACGGTATTTATAACAGCAGGTGGTAATTATTATGAAAGTGACCCCCCCCCCCCAAAATAGGTAATTAACCCCCCCCCCCTTCTTTCACTTTTATTTTATGTTGAAATGGTAATAGTAGTTAAGCTTGTGTAATACTAATTTGGTGTTACCAAACGGTAACTATTGTGGTTAAGATAATACAACATATACTTAAGATAAATTAAACCGATAGAGTAACGGTAATTTAGGTCTGCTGTTGGCAATAGATAAGAATCATAGTTGAGCGGCGAAAGGGAACACATAATTCCCTACTGTTATTAAATTAATAGCAGTGAACAACTATGGTGTAATGCTATAAGGAAAATTGTGGTTCGATTAGGTGGAGATTATAATTAAATGTTGGCCAACATTATTGAAAGCCGCAACACTACACTTAAATTATCGATGACCTACTCGTAATAATCGCCGCTACGTGTATGAAACAGTGTTGCTTGGAAATTTCCTATTGAAGTTGTACTTCGAATGTTGTAAGCCCCTCAAACCCCTACGAGTTCCCCCCACCATCTTGAAAGTTTACGAATATTCTGTTGAGAATTTTAGAATCAGTTCGTACCGAAACTCCGGACGCGAAGCTTCGGGACGAACTCAAAGGGTAACTTAAATATATAGGCGGCCGATATATATTTGAGTTATTCTTGCTGTTAGGGTTCTAATATTAATATTTGTTGTGTGTGACTGTGTGTGTGTATAAAATGTTATTTATTTTTTAGTTTTAAGTTGTGTTATTTTTAAGTTTTAATTTGCGCATTGCGATGTTAGTATTAAGGTGTGTTATATTATTGCTAATGTTTAAAAAATGTGTTTATGCATTTAATGTTGAGTGTTGATGTAATTATTGTGTATTTGTGTGCATGTGTGTGTGTGTACTAATAACCTTTCACAGCTAGCTGTTAGGAGGGTAGATTAAATTTAAATTTAAATTATAGAAGTTCTGTTGAACTTCATTAAATATGGGTGGGACATGCGTGTTGTGCCATAGGCAGCGCATATTTTTATTTTTTTTAAATTTTTAATTTTTTGTTAGGAAATAATTATATTTGGGTGGGTTTAGATTAAGGGTGGGAGGTTAGAGTTGCGTTTTGCATTAACTGTTCCAGATTCCCTATTGTACAATTGGAATGGTCAGGTCCAGTGCCCAGGCCCGAGGCCGACCGCCCGTATCACAGCCCACCAAACTGGATCGCCACGTGCGTGCGGGCAAAAAATTGGGATCCCTTGCAAGACGTAACTATGGGGTTGGGATTGGGAGTGTTTGAGGAATACAGAGTGGTGGAGACGGCCGTGGCCGCCTCCATCACTTTGGATCATTATTATTTTTTGGTGACCTTGACCTAAATTAAAGTAATTAACCCCCCCCCCCAAAAATTACAATTAGCCCCCCCCCCGAGGTCACTTTCACTCAGCATCCCTATATAAGCGGGGCTAGCTAACATGTCTGTTTATTCTGATTCCAGCCGCTAACGCTGCCACTTCAGAACCATGTCTCTATCAACAACTTCTGCTACTACTATCACTACGCCTGCTGCTCCTGCTGCCACTTCTGTGCCTGCTCCTACTATGAACATACCAGCTGCTAACAAGAAACCGGCAAAGAGACTGAAGTTGAAGAACGTCCCGGAGTCGATGCTGCGGCAGATGGATACACCACCATCTACATCTGCTACAACTGCTCCGGGAAATATTCTTCTACAAGCCATGGCGGTTCTTGGGAGTATTTTTTCTCCACCTCCATCACCAACACACCCTACGGCAACTCCACCACTACAACCCCAACCTACACCTACAACGTCACCACAGATGGAGCTTCCTGTTCGTTCTGATACTCCTTCAATTCTAGAATCTATTCATAATTTCACCTCATTACCACCACTAATAACACCAATTCCTGAACCAAAGTCCATTAATCCTATCATTCCTAGTTCTAAAGTTAAAAAGTCTTTTTTCAAAATTGCTCCTTCAGAGCGTTTTCAATTATTAAAAGCAGAGCGTCGCAGGGCATTTAAAAATCCTCGTAAATGCACTGAGAAGCTGCTTAGGGGTTCTAAAAAAGGATCGGTCTGTGGTAGGAAATGTGTTTTTAATGAAAAGTATTGCCGTGTACATCTTGTAAAACATATTTCTGTGCCACAACCGACTGTGATTTCCAGCAAGTCCTACCCCGCTACTAAGTTGAAGAGATTGCGAGAAGGTTTAAGGTACTTTTTTGTAAGTAGAACAGAAAAGAGCAATAGAATTATAATAGGGTGTAACGGCTACAAATGGGTAATTAAGCTCTCTGTACCTATGAGAAACCAAAAAGCGATCAAAACACTTGATGCGAAAGACTATCTCTACAAAGGTGCGGATGGTTGGACTCGCTGGGGTCGTAGTAAAGAGTGATAAGAATTAGCTTTTTCCAAATTTTGTTAGAAAAATAATGGGAGAGAAACCAGCGCTATATAACAGTGCGCTGCGTTTCTCTCCCATTATTTTTTGGTCACTCTAAGTCCCATGACCTACTTTCACATGACCTTGACCTTGAACTTTACCCCCCCCCCCAAATAAATAAAAATAACCAACCCCCCCCCCTCACCCTTCCCTTTCCCCTTCCTCAACTTTCTCTTGCTTTATATAAGTAGCCGCTATGCAACTGGGTATGGGATATTGGCCGCTAACCTGGTGTACAGTGAACATGGCTCCGCTGGATGGTTCAAACTTTTACAACAGGCGATTTGAGCTAAAGAAAATGGAAGAAGTGGAGGAAGATGAATCTGAGCTAGAGGAAATGGAAGAAGTTGAGGAAGATGAATCTGAGCAAGAGGAAATGGAAGAAGTTGAGGAAGATGAACAATTGATATTTGAATATTTGCGTTGTGTAACTTTGGACCTGGAAGAAAGTCTTGACCCATACATGTGGGAAGCATTGGACTGGTTGCAGTTGGGCAGAACAATAGTAATTATATCACCAGTGTTGTTTCTTGGTAGCCCAATTTTGTATGTGACTGCAGACAATGCCGAATACATTTGGCAATGGGCGGAGTTGTTTGAGGATTTTAGGGGAAATGAGGAGTACAATAATTGGTTTAATATTTGTTTAAGATAAGCAGGGTTTTTTAAACCCAAAAAGGCTCTTTTCAGAGCTACCTAATACACCAATTAAGCATATGAGTTTTTTAACTCATGTGTGAGAGTTAATAGTTATTGGTTACTACATAAGTTAAAGTTTGTTGACTTTGACCTTGAACTTGACCCCCCCCCCTCCCCCTCCTGCCTTCTATTAGTTGCATTATAAAAGTCCGCAGCTCACATATTTGCTCAGAACTTAACCAGTTGCTATATAGTGAACATGTCCAAAAGATTGGATTCATTCTTTGGTAAACATACAGAACTTTGGCCACTATTATATGGATTACATAGAAAGATTGAAGAAACAATTTTGAAAGATATGGGTGTAGGGGTTAAAGTGCTTGTATATCGTCGAGGTGATTACAAATTATTGTGTTCATGTACAGTCAGAATTGAAAATTTAAATAATTTATTTCCTTGGATGGTGCAATTACGTAATTTTGTAGAAGAAATGGAGTTTCAGTTGGAAGTAGCCGCAATGTATTATAAGCTTGATAAAGAAGAGTAATTATACTATGTTACAAATGTTTAACTATATGAAATATAGTGGGGGAAAATAGAATATATATATAAGACAGCAACTTCATACTCAGTATCACTTTGTTATAAGATATTACTTTGGTGTGAAGAGAAAAGGTTAATAATGGTTTTTAAGGATACACCTTTTTTAAATTATTTTGAAGTAAAAAATCAGTTTAATACAAATGAAAATATAACTTGGATAGAAGAGACAAATGAAGGTTCGGAAGAAGAATTAAATAATAGTCTGGCTGATTCTATATTGGAAGAAGAAATTTCGTCCTTTGAACAAGAAATATTTGAAGAGCTAATAAATGATAGTGATGAAGAAATTGTTAAAGAAGCAATTGAAACATTCATTTTAGATTCGTCAATTGATACATTGATATCCCCTATACAATCTTCAGACTCTGAATCGGACTAATGATATGTTGGTGTTTTTCTTACTGATCCCCCCCCCCTTTCTTTCCCCTTCCCCATATTTGCTATAAAAGCAAGAGTTGATCAGGTTTTTTATTCATTATATGCTGTGTTGTTAGTAAAGTCATACACTTTATTAAACTATGTCTCCAAGAGCTACTACCTTTATATACATTACTGAAATTATTACACATCGTCAGATACAAGAACAAGAAGAACTAGAACAAGAGATGAATGTTACATTTGGAGAGTTAATAGAAGAAATAGTAGAAGAATTTATAAATTTAAACCAAGAAACAACTAATGAAACTGGAAATATATCAATGATGCATCAACCGGAAGAGTTAACCGAATCTGAAGAAGAAGAATCTGAATAAAATGGTGGGGGGTTGATTATTTAAGCAGGAAAGAAAACAGTTTAAAAATCATTTCATAATGGAGGACCGAGAAGCAATGTTTAAAGCTTTTTGTAAGGAAGAACCCTGGGTTCCACCGGTAAATTCCTTTACATATTATTTCCCACTTTTAGACATGGAGGATTGTAAAAAAATTCCAGACATTGGTTTTAAATTTCAAAAACAAGGAATGTTAATTGGTGTCACTGAAAAATATCACAATGAATATTCGGAAAGATTGGCGTTTAACTTTATGATGGACAATATGAATATTAAACCCAGTGAGTATCCATATTTTCTTTATAAATTTTTAGTTGAAAATGGTGCCAGTGTAACTATTGAAATATGTATTCAACATTTTTGGCCTACTGGGGATAGTGGTGGGGGAAAGTAAATAAATGTGTTGTTTAACCGGATAGTCTCTCACTCTTGTAAAATCATTCACCAACAATGTATCGTCCAATTTTATCTGATTTGGCTGCATCTCATGAAGAAGCTGAAGCTAGAAGGAAGAAAAGCGAACAAGCAAGACAAATTCAGTCTAATATTAATATGGAGTATTATAGGCTACAAATCCAAATCCCAGGTATGCATCTTGGAGAAAACAGAGTAAAGACTGTACATGCGGCTGGTAGTTATATTAAGTATTTGAAATTATTATTGGAAGATAGAGAGTGTAAAATTACAAAATTAGAAGATGAAATGAAGAAATTGAAAAATGAACTATTGCTTTTGAAAAATGGAAATAATGAAGTCGTAGTTGAAGAGGGTGCAGAAGAAGGAAATGAAATATTGGGAATTTGAAGAAAGAAGTTTAAACATCTGTATAAACTTATAAAAAACAAAAATAATAAAAAAATTAATAAAATAAAAAAAATATTAAAAAAATTAGATTTAGAATAGAGAGCGGGGAATAGATCACTTTGTGGCAATGGAATAACATGTCACTTAGTGCTCTATTCCCCGTTCTCGCATTAATATAATTTGACCTTGACATATATAAAATATGGTGGGGATAAAGTATTTAAGACGGATGAAACATGTGTAAACACTTCAGTTGAAATATTAATCTCTTTTATAAAACATGGTGGATACTCTATTTGAACTTTGCTTGAGGAAAATTATTTGTGATGGTTTTTTATTTAATTATATAATAAGATCAGGAGAATGTGTTATTCCAAACAGCATTAGAGAAGCTATTCATGAATACCGAAGACAAAATTATGGGTTTGGCATTATTGTTGCTTATAAATTTGCAGATGGGACGACTCTTTGTCAAGATTGTGCACGAGCAGCTATAGATGATTGGGATGAATTTGATCTTGAAGGAGGATATGTAGACCATCGTGTTAAGGCACCACTAATAAGGTTTGAAATCATGAATGAAAAATGTACAATCTGTGCACAACTGTTATTTAGATTTATTAGATGTAGATCATATTAAAAAAAAAACTGTTTAATGTAACACTATGGTGGGGAAATTTATTGAATGGTGGGGGAAAATAGAAGTGGGGGGTATTGGTTATATATGTTGCTCGATGTTCACCAATTTCTTTAGTCTTGTAATATTGTTTGAAAAAGTAACTTGTAATTTAGTAAAAAAAAAAAATGAATTTTGAACTAGAAGTGACAAGCTTTAAAATAGTTGAAGAGGAGTGGACAACAGTTTCAAATTTTATTCATTCAAAACAAGATAATGGAACTCTAATGAAGGTATTTTGTTACATTTTAGAGGAAGGGGATGAAGACATAGTAAGAGACTATTTAAGAAATAGAGATATGTCAACTTCCAGCTCGGACTTTGTTAAATTTTTAAAAGACAACAATGTTAACGCGGAATTAGAAGTTTGGTTTTATGTTTAAAGAACTTGGTAGAGGGAGAATAAAAATGGTGGGGGAATTGTGTATAAAACAAGGTTTATACGCAGCAGGAGTTATTCGCTTACTACCATTTAAAAGAAGAACATCATAGAAAAAAATGGCTGAATCTCGGGACTATTCAACTCCTTCAACAAGTGAAAGAAAACCATTAAATTTGTCAAAGAAGATTGTGAATTTGTCAAGAAAAGGTAAACCTATAACACATCCGGAATTGAGCATTTTAGCTAAGGAACGTCATATAAAAGAGAAAACTGAATTGTATCAAATGCAGCTTTTAGTACCTTCATTGGACGTAGGCTGTACAAGAGCACATACATTGAGGACTGCAAACAAGTACATAATAGAACTGTTGGGTAAAATTGAAGTATTGGAAAATAAACTAAAAGAGTTGCAAAATCTAAATGTATGGAATCCAGCAAATGAACTCCCTGTTCTGCAGATGGAGCCAAACGATCTTCCTGCTACTTATGCATGGAACGCATTTAATGATATTGATAGAGACTCTCCTGTGAAGTACCAACCTCCTGCTGTGTAAAAAATGATGGGTAAAAAAAATACAAAAAAAAATAATAAAATATAAATGGAAAAAAAATTAGTTGTAGAATAGAGAGCGGGGAATAGATCACTCTGTGGCAATGGAATAACATGTCACTTAGTGCTCTATTCCCCGTTCTCGCATTAATTATGTTTGACCTTGACCTAAATAAACATGGTGGGGGAAGGTAATTGAGTGGGGGAAACTAGATAAAAGAAGTCCAACGCTCGGTTGGAGTCATTCTTATCCTAAACAGGCGTTTACTAACATAACATAAGAAAAGACAACATGAATAGTGAAAACATCATTTTGGATCTTTCATTAAGTGAAAAGAATAAAAAACAATATGCGGACTCTCGAAAAATGAAGATGAAAGAAATGGCAAAGGCAAGAGAAACAAGAATAAAACTAAAATATTATAAACTACAGAGGCTAATACCAGGAGTGAAATTGGGAGAAGTAAGAACCAGAACAATCGACATGGCTGCTGACTACATCAACCAACTTCTTATAGAGTTGACTATAAAAAATGAAAGAATACGTCAATTGGAATATGAACGTAAACAATTGTTTCACCAAGAAAAAGAAGAACCTATGAACTGTGTGATTAAAGACAATCAATAAAGAAAAGTTAAACAAAGGAAACTGCAAAATTACTAAAAATATTGAATATAAATTGGTTATTAATTGGACTTGCATTAGAGAGTGGGGAATAGATCACTTTGTGGTAATGGACTAACATACCACTTAGTGCTCTATTCCCCATTCTCGCTTTAAGTGTTGTTGACCTTGACCTAATAAAATAATTTATATAAAAGCAGCTACGAGAAAGAAGCTCTTTCATTTAATCGACATGGCTCCTGTGGATACCACCGACTATCCAAGTAAACCTATTGCAGAAATATTGTGTAAAATTCTACAAGAGGAGTTTGATGTGGAAGATGTGGATAATGACAGTTCAGAAACAGATAGTGTTAACAGTATGGAAGAAGAATTAATAAATGAAGGGAGTGAAGATGTAGAAATGGAGTTAACAGAGAATGAATACACACCATCATTGGAATTTGAAAATATTCATAATGAAACTCCAACATCCAGTCACGATCCAGATTTGGAATCAATACGTGGAAGATTAATTTTTTGTGCAAGACAATTATTTCCATATGAAGAAGAAGAAGATGAAGAAGAAGAAGATTAAAAATAGTGGTGGGGGTAAAAAGTGGTGGGGTAATACAGCATAAAAAGGAGGTATGAAAAAGATGCATTTCATTTATATGCCGAATTTCATAGGATAAACATCACTAAAATGCATCGTTGTGATATATGTTTAGAAACTTATGAAGATGAAATATTGCTAGACATTCATAAGGAGTTATATCATAATATAAATGAAAATTTAACACAAAATAAAAATAAAAATGCATCTGCAGAAGAAGAAGAAACAGCGGGACCATCTAATGCACTACCTAATTTAAGTATTCATGCATTGCCCGGAAGAGTAGTAACACATCACAAAATCCAAAATGAAAATTTAGAATTAGACAAATTTCTTGCCGAAGCAAAAACCATTGTAGTTAAATTTTTAAAAGAAGAATTAAAACGATTAAATTTTATTAAATTCGGCTTGTTATTGGATGCTATGTTTATAAACGTTGAAGAAGAATTGTCACCAAGAGGATTTATAACTAAAAACAGAACCATCATGAGTAGTTCAGATATTAATTCAATAGTAGAAGAATGTTTTGATGAGATCATCAATAAAATCCAAGAACATGAAGGACGAGGATCAGGTTGGAGTTTAGTTAATGTAGTAAGTATGGATATTAGAGTTCACAAGCATGGATATGGGGTAATGGGGAGCAGTTATATAGCTCTTCCAAAAAGGATTGAAGAAACAAAATCATGTGTAAATGTTCAAAATCATGATACAGAATGTTTCCGATATGCAATGACATCAAAATTCATATTAAGCAATGCACAAAGACCCAGCGAAGAATATGAGAACTATAGATACAGATATAACTTTCAAGGTATGTCTTATCCGGTAGCCTTGAAGGATATTTCTAAATTTGAAAAACAAAACCCTGGAATATCTGTAAATGTATTTGGTTTGGACAGTTCTAACAAGGTGTATCCTTTGAAAGTGGTAAAAAACGAACTTGCAGACCATACGGATTTGTTATTAATTACAAAGGATGAAGTATCACACTATGTATGGATAAAATCATTTGAAAGACTTGTCAATAAACAATTATCAAGAAATGAACATAGAAAAATAATTTGTAAAAGATGTTTTTGTTTTAAAGAACTTAGAAATGGAGGACAAAATTGGTTACTGGAGCACAAACAACTGTGTAATGAAAATTTTGAAGCTAAGATTATTCTACCACCATTAAATAAATCATATTTACAGTTTGAAAAAGTTTTCCATCAGTATCGCATTCCTATAGTAATATATGCCGATTTTGAATCAACACTTGTTCCAATTGAAGATGAAAACATTGAAGCAAGGAAGAGTATAAAATATCAAATGCACAAGCCTAACAGTTTTTGTTTATTGGTTAAATCCACATTGGTTGAAGAACATTTGAATGCATATGGATTGTCATCAAAACCCGTGGTGTATCGTGGTGAAGATGTTGCCAGAATATTTTTAAATCATCTATATGAAATAGCTGGCCATGTTGAAAATTTGTATAATAATATAGTACCAATGATACCAATGGAGGAAGAAGAGGAAATTCAACATGAAAATGCTACCCACTGTTTTCTATGTAAAAATGAATTTACTTTAAATAACTATAAAGTTAAAGATCACGATCATCTTACAGGATATTATAGGGGTGCAGCATGCAATGCATGCAACATAAACTATAAGATTACCAGAAGAATTCCTGTAATATTGCATAACCTTAGCGGTTATGATGGTCATTTTATAATACCAGAATTGGGGAGAGATGATGGTGCAATTGATGTTCTTGCAGAAACAACTGAAAAGTTTATAACCTTTAGTAAAAAAATTGGAAATATGAAGTTGCAATTTGTAGATTCGTACCGGTTTATGCCGTGCAGCTTATCAAAACTTTCTGAAAATCTTAGAAAAGAAGATTTAATAGAAACAAAAAAAATTGTAAACAATGATAAATTAGATTTAGTTCTTCGTAAAGGCGTTTTTCCTTATGATTACATTGACAATTTGGAAAAATTTGAAGAAACGTCACTTCCACCTAAAGAAGCTTTTAAGAATAAATTACATGAAGAGGACATCAGTGAAGAGGATTATCAACACGCTTGTAGAGTATGGAATGAATTAGAAATAAGAACCTTAGGCGAATATTCAGATTTTTATGTTAAATTAGATGTGACTTTACTCTGCGACATAATGGAAGAATTTAGAAACACCTGTTTTACAGCATATGGATTAGACCCACTTCATTCGTACACAGCTCCCGGATTGGCATGGCAGGCTATGTTAAAAGAAACAAAATGCAAACTTCAACTATTAACTGACATAGACATGGTGTTGATGATTGAATCCGGTATTCGAGGAGGATTAACCCAAAGTGTAACTAGATATGTAAAAGCAAACAATAAATATCTTCCAAATTACGACGCATCACAACCTAGCACATTTATAGGTTATTTTGATGCAAATAATCTGTATGGATGGGCCATGTCGAACCCTCTTCCATATGACAATTTTAAATGGGTTGATCCAAATTCAATCAATAACATCGCTGATATCCCTAAATATGGGGATATTGGCTACATTTTTGACTTTGATTTTGAATACCCAGAACATCTCCACGACCATCATTATGATCTACCACTATTAGCAAAAACAGAAATATCTCCCACTGGTAGATGGCCAAAATTGATGATGACACTTAACAATAAGACTAGGTATGTAGCTCATTATTGGACAGTACAGCAAGCGCTAGAAATGGGATTGAAAATTACGAAAATTAATAAAGTACTGCAATTTTCACAATCCTGTTGGTTAAAATCTTATATAGATAACAACACAAGAAGAAGAACTGCAGCAACATCCAATTTTCAAAAAGATTTCTTTAAATTAATGAACAATGCGATATTCGGTAAAACATTAGAAAACAAAAGAAATCACAAAGACTTAAGATTGGTTGTTGATCCAACAAAATTACAGAAATTGGTGCAAAAACCAAACTTTGCATCTTCTATAATTATTAATGAAAACCTTGTAGCCGTTTCTATGAATAAAATTTCAATTAAGATGGATCGACCCATATATGTTGGAATGTCCATTTTAGACATATCAAAAACTCACATGTATGATTTTCATTATAATAAAATGGTGAAATTTTATGGTAGAGATAATATCGGAATAGCATACATGGATACTGATGCATTCATCTATTGGATTATAACCAATGATATGTACAAAGATTTACGCACATTTGTTTATAAAAATGACTTTGATTTTTCTGACTACCCACGACATCACCCTAATTACGACAATGGAATAAACAAGAAGGTTTTAGGAAAATTTAAAGATGAAACAAATGGTGCACCTATGGAAGAAATTGTGGCATTAATGTCCAAACTGTATTCTTTTCAATTGTACATTAGTGAAAAAGAAGAACATCAAGTTGTAAAGAAGGCAAAAGGTATAAAAACATCATATTTAAAGAAGAATGTACAGTTTGAACATTTTAAAAGATGTTTATTTGAAAGCATGGAAACAACTGCAACTTTTAATACAATAAGAAGCTTTAATCATCAAGTCTACAGTGTCAAGCAAACTAAGTGGGGACTCAGCTACAAGGATGATAAGAGACATATCCAGGAAGACAATATACACACTCTACCTTTTGGACATTATTCTTTAACTCCTATCGACCAATAAAACCTATTCTTCGTCCTTCCACCTGTTTCCTTTTCCTTTCCGTAAAAAAGAGGGAGCATGGCAAGTTCAATGCCATGTTCCCTCTTTTTTACACAAATATAATATGGCCTTGACCCATATTTGTTAATAATATAAAAGGTGATAAACCATTTTGAGGATTAGTATTTTCTCAAGCGGTGTACAAACAACATCTGAAGATGGAAGGATTAAAGGATCAAATTGTAAACGAACTTCATAAGCCGGCAAGAAGAAAGTTTCCAAGAAGAAATACAATTATTAAAGGAATGAACGATCTTTACCAAGCCGATCTTATTGAGATGATACCGCATAGTAAATTAAATAAGGGATTTAAATATATATTAGCAATTATAGATTGTTTTAGTAAGCTTGCTGACGCTATATTACTCAAGGATAAGACTGGGAAAAGTGTAACAAAAGCTATGGAAGCAGCTATAAAGAAAAATAAATTTGTTATAAAACATTTACAAACTGATGATGGAAAAGAATATTTTAACAAAGAATTTACAGCATTAATGAAAAAATATAACATAAATCATTATTCTACAAATTCGGAAGTTAAAGCTTCCATAATTGAACGATTCAACAGAACATTAAAAGGAGCAATGTATAAAACATTTTCTAAACGAGGATCATACGTGTGGTACGATATATTACCGAAGCTTATAAAAGAATACAATAACAAGTTTCATCGCACTATTGGTATGAAACCTATTGAAGTAAATAGCAATAATGCTAAGCTTGTTTTGGAGCGTATTAAGAAAATTACTACTCCTAAAATTGAAAAATTAAAACCTAAAAAGTTTAAAATTAACGACAAAGTACGTATAAGTAAATATAAAGGAGTTTTTAGTAAAAGATATTTACCAAATTGGACTAACGAAATATTTACAATCTACAAAGTGCAACCGACAATACCAGAAACCTACATTTTAAAGGATAACAAAGGTGAACTACTTCAAGGCGGTTTCTATGGTCATGAATTATTAAAATCGACAGTAGGTGATGTATATCTTGTTGAAAAAGTTTTACAAAGAAAAAAGGATAAAGTTAAAGTCCGTTGGTTGGGATTTGATAAAAGTGAAGATTCTTGGATTCCTACAAAAGACTTGGTGTAATACTTTAATAACTCATTATGTGTTTAACCTTTAAACAAGATGGATATTGTACAGCAAAAAGAACGATTTAATATTAATAATATAGATGAATTGACAGTGGATAATAACAATTTAAACCATGGTAAACATGGTGAATTACTACCAAACTCTATAAGATGTTTAATAACTGGCCCTTCTAATTGTGGAAAAACAAATGTTGTTTTTAACCTTATAACTAATCCAAAAGGGCTACGTTTTAATAACATATACATTTTTTCAAAATCTTTGCAACAACCTAAATACCAGTTGTTAGATAAGATATTAGCAAATGTACCAGAAGTAAATTTCTACAAGTTTAATGCTAGTGAAACTATTATGCAACCAAATGAAGCTAAACCATTTTCTATATTTATATTTGACGATGTGTCATGTGAGAATCATGATACAATAAGAAGTTATTTCGCAATGGGGAGACATCATAATATTGACAGTATTTACATTGGTCAAACCTATAGTAAAATTCCAAAACAACTTATAAGAGATAATGCAAATTTGTTGATAATATTCAAGCAAGATGAAACAAATTTGAAACATATATATAACGATCATGTGAATGCCGACATGACATTTGATAAATTTAAAGAGATGTGCGGCAAAGCATGGGCTGAAAAGTATGGATTTCTTGTTATTATGAAAGATGAAGCTATAAAAGATGGAAGGTATCGAATAGGGTTAGATAAATTTGTATTAATCCATTAAATGAATAGCAGTATGTCTAGTAATGAATGAGACTTCATAGTGTAAACATGGTAAATCAAGAAAAACTATTGAAAGAAATAAAATCACTCAGTGATTCTATTAGGATAAAAAACCGTGCATTAAGGATGGGTATAAGCGAAAGAGAAGAATTTTTAGAGACTACATTTAAACCTATTACAGAACCTTTAAAACAAATATCAGAAACCATTAGTAAACCTCGTTATGAAGGAGATGTTTTACTACCAGTTTCTAAACAAGAAGTACAAGCATTAAAAAAAGAAGACAATGATGATTCATATACAAGCGCTAGTGACCAAGAAGAAACAAAAGAAGAAGATGAACCTATTGTTGAAAAGGAAGAAGAACAGCCAATACCTGAAGCAGAACAATCTATTCCAAATTTAACTCAATTGAGTAGCGATATATTACAACACGGACCTCTCGGAAGAAAATATATATTGAAAATGCTACATGATATAAAATCAAACCCCAATTTAAGTAAATCACACATATACGGAGCAAGAATTGATGGGAATGAATTAAAAATAGGTGATTCAAAACTTAAAATAACTGAAGACGATTATATCATTATTGGTGAGCATAAATATAAGGGAACAAAAGGATTATATGAATTAATTTTTAAAAACATACCATTGAGATATTCGACCAAAGATTTAAATACTTTTAAGGAAATTTTACAAAATACTAATGCACATAAAAGGAATTACTCAAAGGATGCAATAATTAATCGTTCACGCGCAACAAAATATAACATTGTTATAAAAAAGTTGTTTCCCCCACGAAAACTACCAACATTACGTACCGCACCAGTAGTGAAACAACCGCTAAAAAGAAAATCTTTATCACTTATGGATTTATCACTTCTTGAACAACATGGTAAAAAGAGTAAAGGAGATACTTCAACATCTGGCAAAGGACTGATGAAAAATCTGTACAATACCAATGTAATTTATTACAAAGACATTAATAAATTAGTTGACAGAATGAGACTATTACATGAAGCTATGGAAGCCGGTCATACAGGTTTAAATAATGAATGGGTGGCTCTAGTTGATGAACTTAGAAGTCGAGGTGTCGTCGTATAATTGTCCGCAGATATAAAAGAACGGCAAGCATATAATGTATCATTTTTAACATGAGCGTCGACAAGTTTGGACGGTACTCCGCGTTAGGAGTGCAAGTTGGAGAAGACAGAAAAAGAAGTGGATTGCCGCAAACACCTGAAGGTGACTATAGCATAAGTAATAAACGTTTAAAACTAGTTAAAGATCCAGAAGAAGATACTGATGGAGCAAATTTAAAGACAGTAAAAGAAGCTACTTCAACATCATTAAAATTACTTAAGGATACTTACGATGTTAAATCACATAGAATAATTAATGTTGGTAAACCAACTGACAGTTCTGATGCAATTACTAAAGAGTATTTATCATCTGAACTTTCAAACACTTTAAAATTGCAGTGGGGTAACAATTTAAAAGATGGACAAACATATGATGCTGGAAATCATAGGATAACCAATGTGGCAAATCCAAAAAATGATAAAGATTCAGTTAATAAAGAATATTTACATTCTATAATACCGGAAAAGACTCAACGAGGACTTTCTTTTTATAAGTTTATTATAAATGACATTGGATACCCAAAGGAAGACGGCGATGCTGTAAACCTGAAATACATCAAGGACAACTGTATTTTACAAGATGGTGATGAAATCGATTGTTATGGGAAAGTATTGTCAAATGTAAAGTTCGGTTCTCAACCAAAAGACGCTGTTACTATGGAACAACTATCTAAAGAATTAAAAAGGGGAACATCGAATTTTGTAAAACATGAAGATGCCGTGCTAAAGCGAGGAGATACATTTATACATGGAAATGAAAAGTTTAATTTAATGCAAGGAAATAATGATGAATGGGATGCAGGACGTAAAACAATAACAAATGGAAGATTTGGTATAAAAGATACAGATGTACCTCTAATGGTGCAAACATTAATTGCTACTGGTGGTACATTAGGTACATACAATGGTCGTAATAGAAGAATAAAAGATATTTATCCTGGTTACGAAGCAAATGATTGTGTTACAATGAAACAAACAATAACTTGGGATAAACACTTTGGGACCAAATATGATGCAAAGATGAAGAAAATAATTAATATTTTACCAGGAGAAGATTTAAATGATGCTGCTACTATAGGACAAGTTATAACAATGTCAAAAAGTGATTCAAACGCTTACACATGTAATGATAAACGTATTATGCAGTTACACGATCCTCAACATCCGAAAGATGCTGTAACTTTAGATTGTTTAATAAGAATAGTGGGTAATTTACTTATTGATACCCACAATCATATAGCTAGTACAACAAATCATGTGATGATTCAACCCGATGAACGAGAAGCATGGATTAAAAATAGAATTATAAATCAATATATAATTAATTTGAATAATTAATTATTTAAATATAAAAATTGTGCATAAGTTATTCATTTATATAAAGCATCTCGTTGAGTAAACACGCCGGTTATATATAAAACAACATAATGAAGATCGCACCGCTCAGTCGTCGTCAAGTCAGCGGCAAGAAAGGACGTGGTATAACATCGGCTGCGTTATCCCTTCTCAAACGAATTCCTGTTGGTGCTGTTGTAAATCGGGCAATAGACGCTCTACCATACGAATTTCATCTGCCCGGAGGTTATCAATATTGCGGACCCGGAACTAAATTGGCAAAACGTTTAGCAAGAGGGGATCCTGGAATTAATAAATTGGATCAAGCTTGCAAAGAACACGATATAGCGTATTCCAAGTTTGCTGATTCAACAAATAGATCAATAGCGGATAAAGCGCTAGCAGAAAAAGCTTGGCAAAGAGTTAAATCAAGTGACGCAAGTATTGCAGAAAAAGCAGCCGCTTGGGCAGTAACTACAGCTATGAAGGCAAAAACAAAATTTGGTGGCGGAAAACGTCGGAGAGGAAGACCTGCAAAGAAAAGAGCTCCTAAAAGAGGTGGAAACATTAAAAAGAGACGTCGTAGAACTCGTAAAACAAAGACAAAAAAGACTTCCGTTTGGTCAATGGTAAAAAACGGAGCAGGTCTATACCTAAGACCGTACCGTGTGTACTAAATAAGAAAAATCAATTGATAATTCCAAATAAAGCCTTAACAAATTATCAATTATCAAATTATGTAAAATGTTTGAAGATACCATTTTTTAGGGGAGTTTTTATGAAAGACGCATTACCAAAAAACATATGGAAAAATGAAACTGGAATAGTAAATTTAGATTCCTCCTATGGTCCAGGAACACATTGGGTATGCTATAAAAAACTCGGACAAAGCGTTTATTATTTTGACAGTTTTGGCAATCTACCACCACCTAAAGAACTTCAACACTACTTTAGAAACTCTAAGAATATATTTTACAATTATAAAAGAGAACAACCTAACAATACAGAAATATGCGGACATTTATGTTTGGAGTTTTTAGCAAAAAGCGTCAGTCAGCTTTAAGATGTCATCGTACACAGTGTCACTGAGCGGAAATTCATCTACATTAAAAAGTACTCTTTTCCCAGCACTGCGTCTATCTAAAGATAGATTATGGGAAGCGGCATTATTAGATTTCACTACATACAATTCAATTCCCAACATTACAGAGGGTAAAAACAATTTACTACATTATTATGAAAGTAAAGATAAAAAAGGAAACTATTCAGAATTAAAAATAATCACCTTGTCTACAGGAGCATATGAAATAGATGATATAAACCAGCTATTACAGAAGCAGCTAGGAGAAGAAAATATCTGTATAAAAGGAAACAACAATACTTTAAAAGCGGAAATTACCTCAAAATATTATATAGATTTGAGTTTAAAAAATTCAATCGGTAGTTTACTCGGATTTTCAGATAAGAAAAAAAAATCTTAGATCCCGGAACTACTCATACGGGTGATACCACAGTAACAATATTAAAGGTTAATAGTATTGATATAACATGCAATATTATACACGGATCGTATAGAGATGGGGTAAACCAACATATTTTACATACATTTTATCCAACAGTAGCTCCTGGGTTTAAAATAGTTGAGAAGCCACAAAACCTTATATACCTACCGTTAAACACCAGTTTTATTTCAGACATCGTACTGAACATATCAGATCAGGACGGTAATAGTGTTGACTTTAGAAAAGAAACAATTACAATACGGTTACACATAAAAGCGGTAACTTAAGTATAACATGGGATTAACATTTAAACCACAACGGAAAAGCCGGGAGCTCAGTAGCTCTTCAACATTGGACGAGTTAACACCGGACAACATACATTTCCTACAAAAAATTGGGTTAAAACTAAATTACAATGGACATTCTGGATATATCTCAAGGTCCGACGTTCGACGAAACCCTATGGGAGAAGGAATATCACACGCACAACCCTTACACTTCATCAAAATTAAACAATAATGATGAAATAAGGATTCCCATTCAACAACAAGATATTTACACATTACCCTGTGAGAGTTATTTATATATTGAGGGACAAGTATTAAAATTGGATGGAAAAACTGGTTCGTCTGTTCCTTTTATAAATAACCCAATGGCATATCTTTTTGACGAAATAAGATATGAAATATCAGGAGTGACAGTTGATTCAACAAAAAAGGTTGGTATAACAACAACACTAAAAGGATTAACATCATTAACACCACATGAGAAGAATTCAATAGTCACCGCCGGATGGGTTACCCCCGATAAAGACAGCATAACACCAAATTCCAATGGTCATTTTGATTTTCACATACCTTTACGATTGCTTTTGGGATTCGCTGAAGATTACAAAAGAATAATAATAAATGTCAAACAAGAATTGGTATTACTCAGATCTTCAACTAACAAAGACTTGATACTAGCAGCAAGTGGCACTGAAGAAAGTAAACTAGAATGGCAGCTACAATTAAATAAAATCGTGTGGAGAGTACCTCATGTAAGATTAGCCGATGAACATAGAATCGTATTGTTAAGAAAGTTAAAATCTGACCGTGATATTGTAATGCCGTTTAGAAGTTGGGAATTCCATGAATACCCCATATTACCTCAAACAGAACGACAAACATGGACTGTTAAAACATCTACTTATTTGGAACGAGCAAGGTACATAATACTAGGGTTTCAAACCAATCGAAAAGATGTTATAACCGCACACGCAGGTCAATTTGACCATTGCAATATAAAGAATTGCAAAGTTTTTCTAAACTCTCAATTCTTTCCTTATGACAATTTAAATGTCATGTTTAGCAAAAAGCGTTATTCCATCTTATACGATATGTATGCAAGATTTCAATCGTCATATTATGGAAAAACTAATACACCACTGTTATCACCTGAACAGTATTATTCAAAAGCCCCAATAATCGTTATCGATTGCTCAAAGCAAAATGAATCAGTAAAATCGTCAAGTGTGGATATAAAAATCGAAATGGAATTTGAAGATAAAATACCAGAAGGTACTTCGGCATATTGTCTCATTTTACATGACAAAATAGTAACATATACTCCACTAACTGGAATAGTTAAAAATGTGTTATAAAAAACGGTTTTTAGGTGGGGGCGATTGTTATAAAAGGAGGAAAACGAAGTAGAAATTTCATTATTTGTTTGACCATCCTATGGGAAACATCGTTAGCAAAATGAGTTCACTTAATGCAAATACTAACGAAGAAGAAACTACACCGCTTATAGCCGACAACAGTTCCGATATAGAAAAACAAATTGAACAAGAAATGGATGAGTTCCTCAAGTTTAAACATAAGAAAAGAGAAGAGGAAGTTGAAAAAGGAATTAAAAAAAGAAAAGTCGATGACATTATTTCCACCAATATTTTAACAGAGGTATTTCTTAGAATCTACTATCCCATCTCATCATGTATGACAAAAAGCGTATCTGCCGGAGTAATAAAATCATTGGAGTATTCACCAACTATTATTTTGAATCATGGATCTAAAATGGTGTTTTTCTCTGTTATATTTATATCTATATTTCTCTGTTTATTATAAATAAACTTAGTATTTAGTTTACAAAAGTGATTGGTATTTCTATTCTATATTAATGCTATTATTATTTTATTTCTATACACTTCCCACAACCTACCCGAACGGCGTTTCGCGGCAAACTGCGGTAACCGAAGTTCTCTCGCTTCTCGTTTTGGATTACCCCCACTTCTTTTCTTCCCCCCACCACTGTTCCCTGTTTCCATATAAGCGACCGCCTTACCGTCGCTCACCATTTGTTTGCCTACCGCCGAACGATGAGCCAGCCTCCATTAGCAAAAAATACTACTACTTTTGCAGTAACATCGCAACAAGATTTACAGGATATTTTTCAAACTTTAACCGATGTTGTAAACACACCAAACAACACGGTTACTATTACTTTTGAAATTACCTACAATTGTCCAGAGTGTGAAAGGATGGAAAGCGATAATGTTGAAGAATTAGAAATGCCAAACAACAGTCCTTCATCCGCCCACGATTCGACACCAGATGATGAAAGCTAGTCCTACACAAATATTCTTTTTCAATCCCCCACCACTTTACATTAAATATATATATCCTCCCCTTATTTGCTCTCCTCATTCCATCGCCTACTTTTACACCATCTACACCGCTCCTCTCTAACCTGTACACAAACATGATGGACGGCTTTTCAATCACATCACAATTGGAAGACGATAAATTAAAACTCGAAATTAACAGAATACAATTGGAAGCACAGAATCAGGAAGAAATGATCCGGCTGTTAAAGCTCTTCAAATGCGTACTGTGGTTGGTATGCCTCTATCTGCTCATCACCATCGGCATTTACCAGACCGTCACCGCCAAACATCGCTTCGACACCACTTCCAATAAAAATTCTACTTGGCTTTCCTAAAATAAATTATTAATTCCCACAGCCCCACAGCCCCCATCCGCTCCCGCCACACTCCCGCCCGCCCCACTCGTCCCCACACTCCCCACCTTTTTTAAAACCCCCTCCAAATGACCTTGACACACTTACCAACCCCTCCCCAAACCCCCCAAAAAACCCCCAAATCAACAACACACACCTGCCAGTTACAACCGCTGACCTTGACCTGTGCCAGAACCGGCAAATCCCTTCTACTTTCTTCTCAAGCTTTAAGTAAATTTACACGTTGGATATTCTTATAAAATATTACCAAACCAATAATCTCCCCGGTATACAGTAGGTAGGCCTAGTATATTTTGTAAAAAAACTTTATTTTAAAATTCTTTTCGTTCTTTATAACACAATAATCTACACACCTAAATAAGTTTTATAAGGTTTAAAGGACCTTTGAAATTAATTATCCTAGAAATATTTTACGAAATGATCTAATCTTTATTGAAATTTGTATCGATGTTGTTCAGAAGAAGAACAACTAATTTATAGCTTTGGTTCCATTTATCAGGACATAGGCCTATACTACACATCGCTGTAGTAGTCTAGGAGTATGCCGTCCCGCGTGTCACCGTGCTGAACCAGGGTAATCAGCCGGGCTTGGCATATTGACTAACTGGATGATCTAAGTAGCTTGAAGAAAGTATAATAGTGAGGTCGATTGCCTTTGAAAACATTCCACCCTTAAATCCTCTACTTGCCAAGTTTCACTTCTCTCAAGATCCTTAAACGCTCATCGAACATTCAGACTTAACTAAACGTAAACAATCATTCTCGTGTTCCATCGTCATCAACAATGCGGCGCCGGCGGCGCGGTCTTTGGTCCCGTCCGTTACGAATTATCAAACAGCGAGCGAGTTAGCCTGGCAATATTTTGCCTTGTAGAGGACCGAGCAAATGGCCGACCATTTATTGTATAATGAGGTAATAATGAGCTCGTGGTGAGCCATTAGTGTGATGTATGACGACCACTACACTATACACCACTACCATCACTACACCAATACACCACTACACCACTAAAACATACGAGCTATGGAGCATTGCTGTACCCGTGACTAATACCCCGTGTACGTGTCAAGGAGAAAGAGTGTTTTATGTTAAGTGAAATTTATGCTTTGTGTCTTTGCGCATCTCGTTGGAGTTTTGTTCGAATGTATCTTGTAATCATTAGTCTCAGGTTTTTTCTAAAACTGTATACATTTGAGTTTATTTCATTGTCGTGGTTAAAATTTATTGTGCTATTAAAATTAATACGTATTGTCTTGTTTTTAAATCCAAAGTTATTATTATACATTTAGTAAATAACCTTACATTCTTAAGTTTTATTTTCCATACATATGTATTGCTAAATAAATTACCTGTAAGCTATTATTACTTAGTTCAACTTAGCTTAGTCAATCGAGGTAGAAGTCGTCATTAAACCAACTACTTATGAAAGTTTTGAAGAATTCATTAGAGTTGTGTTATATTTGATCGGATTACAATAAAATATTATTGATTACATTTTTAACACTACAGCAGTCGACTGATATGATTAAAATTACAACTAATATACTTTTTATTCGCTTCTACGTGCATTGGTTGATTTTAATTTGAAAAATCACCTTCTAGTGAATTATTTCCAACTATTCATTAATGTATTTATATTTCCCTATTTTAATGTCCACCTAAACAACGACAACAATGCTTACACATTACAAATTCCAAGACACTCCTGTAAAATTCAAAGCTTTGCTAAAATCATTTTTGAAAGAAAACTCATTTTACTCAGTTGGTGAGTATCTACATTACCAGGAAGGATAAAAATATTATTTATGTTTATTAGTTATAAAGATTTTGTTTATTTCAGATTCTAATAACAGATTAGTTTAAAAAAATTAACCAATAGACTATAATACATAACTGCTGTAATACACTTGTACAATTGTCACTCTACTAATAAAGAATTTGAATTTGAATTTGCTATAACCATGGTGGCTATGACCAATGAGCAATAAATGGAAACCGATACTGGTAACCGTACACCGAGGTGTCACGTGACACCTCGGGAGGATCTTTTATTGAGGTACTTTGTGGATAGAACTATTAACATTTTATAGTTAACTTAAACCACGACGGCCGGGCCCGACCTACCGCAGCGGAAAGTGTTGAAACATCGGATTAATATTGAGCAAACAGAGTCTATTATTGAACAGAGTCCGGGTAGTGTTTGTCCTCCGTCAATAGACTCTCCAGCGGCGGCGCTGAACATCAATAAACAAAACACGGACGGACCTCCTGGCTCCGGCTCCGGCGCGGCGCAGATGAGATGCAAAAGGTGTACGGGGGTTAAACATCATTCGAAAACATCTTTGTAATCATTCATGCTCTTCTTATTATTCAAGGAATCTCCGTTCCGCCATTTGTATTGTTAGTGGGAAGTAGCTAGTGAAATAAGTTCATGATTTTATATATATATATATATATATATATATATATATATATATATATATATATATATATATATATATATATATATATATATATATAACAGCTGCAATATCCACCAATACACTGATTACAAGTAGCATCATAAAGAGGTGCATTAAACGACATTCAAACAAGGTGGTTAATGAGGTCCTTAAAGTCCTGGTTTTACATTGAAATACAGCTTCTTTAGACAGATTTTGACAAAGGTAGTGTTGTAATAGAAATTACGCACTTCGTGCATCAGTTGATCGTTCCATTACGATTCAGGTTGTTGTTGATTTGTGCGACTAATCTTAAAATAGTTTGGTCATATTTGAGCGAAAACGACGATTAAATCAAGCGAAATGTGTGTGGCCGTCCATAAACTATAAATTTTCGACATGTTTATTTCAGTAATTTATCAAAAGATTAAGTTTAAGTTGGTGGTAGATAAAGTAGTGTAAGCTACGACTATATTCAGTGTTTAAGGCACTCGTGTGGTATCTAGAACTGTCGCTTAGAATCGTGTTCTAACTTACCTTTCACTCATGGCTTAAGGATCTTCATAATAAAATCGTTGAATAAACTGTTACAGTATTACAGTACACAAACAATTTTAATTAATATAAGTGCTTATTATTTGTAAAATAATTTGTTTAGATAAAGAATTTTGGGATTAAGAAGTCAGCTACTGTAGTATTAAAATGTTATCTAACATTTTTCTGCAATGAGTTCGTTAAAAACATTTTAATTGGAGTTTCGCGAAGAAGCACGGTGTATGGACTAATTTAGTGATGCTGGATGGAATCTGTCGTTCACTTTTTTGAGCTGGTCTTGTCTGCCAGTGCAAATATCTAAATTTAATCCATATTCAATCCATTATCTGCTGTTCGATTAAATCAATTACAATCATTAGACTGATCTCGCATTTTCTTCCCTGTTTCAGGCTTGTGCGAGGTGGAAGGGGGACACTCTAACATCATACTGGACATCGAAGAGAGTAGAGGAACACGTAAGTTGTTTGGCTATGATTTTAAATACTTTATATACCACTTTGATTTAAGCAATGCGTCCGATTGTCTCGGTGGAAAACACTAGATCGTCCGGCAAACCGGCCGTTAAAGTCTCCAAGCCTGAGGCTCTTAAAACTAGGTACTAAAATAATATTTTTATTTATTTAATTGTATTACGATTTACACTTAAGGTTAAAAATAAATTGGTATGTAATTTAATATTAATTAAAACATTTTTTAAAACCAGGTACTCAAATTCAGTTCTTAGGCCTATACAAATCAAATTCAAGAATTATTCATAAGATCTTCATATGAAATTTGTGAATTGAAATTAAACCTCTTTTCTATAATGTGGGATAGGTTAACAATTTTGGCAACAAATAATTATTTCACACATAATAAAATTTTGTGAAATTATCTGAAAGTTTTACTTTAACAAGATTTATATCTTCAAGATTATAATTGTCTTAAGTCTGGGAGCAAGGAAATGACTTATCTGGATGGAAGTAGTTTTGGCTGGTGAGGTTTTAGCGGGAGTCATAACATGCACCTTCGTAGCTGTGTGAAATTAGCTTATGCGCCTGCAGGTTAACATAACTTCATGGCCTTTACAACACGAACCTCAGACGAAAACCCGTTAATTCCAAAATATAATTGTTCATCGAGCGACGGTATCAATATGTTCCTACATGTTGTGAGTGACGGGCAGTTCTCATCTCTGCCCAGCACAGATCGGCAGTTCATTGCGGCCCGGACCGGTCCGCGACTCCGAGTAATTGGCGATATTGTTCTCGACCGGCCGTGAGAACTGAGAACGCGCTGAGTAAATAATCTACCGTTAATACAACAGGACGCCGACACCGACACCGACACTAGCGCCTTCTGTCAGTCAGCCAACTGTACGGTTAATATGGGAACTGACGTTCTTGACTGGGCTGGGGGGCTTGGGTTATAAATAGAGTATAGTGCTGCAAGTGCCTCTTTGTCTTCGCTGACGTAGACGGTAAGTTGAGCATCGACACGTTCTCAATTATTTTTAAAACAATAAAAAATATTTGTCAACATCTAAGTCCTATTCTGTGATTCAGTCTATAGTAAGATGCACGAAAATAGTCCAATGGAAATTTTAACATCTATGTGTTCCCCTTCACCCCCTCTTGCCCTGCAATGTTGTCATTTTGTATTATGTTTACCATGTGTAAGACGGTATAAAATGTGTTTCATAATAAATTTGGCAACAATGTTTCGACTCTCACCGGACTATTTTCGTGAATCCTACTATAATTATTTCATTGAAATTATGTACTTGTAAATTGACCAAAAGGTTCGCAGAACTGGCGAATGCAATAAATGAGGTGGCTAGTGTCCCAACATTATAAAAACTATTAAGTTACTGTAAAAAACAATTGAATAAAAAAATATTGTAGAATCAGTTACAGTTGCAACGTCAATCTTTAAGGACTTTAGGATCACTTCAACATGAATATCAATATATTTGAAAATAAACATCCTTGTGGGTGTATTGCTTGTCCTCACCTTATTCCTAAAATAGCCATGGAATCGGTTCGTTATCGATGACATTGAATACCCATAGGCCACATTGCAACAATCGCAATCGGTCCGATCGCCAGAAAAGGCGATCTGAGAAAATTCGGCCGAACCGAGGCCGTGGTGGTGGGGGGGGGGGGAGGGCTGGGGGCGCAGTGGGTGGAGATGATAATTGCGCTGCGGTTCTGGAAACAATTAATTACGGGGGGCCGGGGGCTGCGGGGATTCGGTGGTCACTCCCCCTCGGCGCGGAGGGCTTTGTCTGACTCTGCCTCGGTCCATGTGTGGTCTCGGGTATGCAGTCACTTGCTCTAATCTCATCTTTAGAGTTCTGGCGTTGCATGTATTTGACTAAAGCTTTGAACAATTTCGTTTGTGTACCTCGATCATTCCTCTTTAGTCAACTTAATTTTAAGTTAACACACAAATAATAGAATTTTCAGTGTAATTGAAAGTTGGGTTGGTTCTCTATTTAACAAATTTTCTCACTAATTAAAATGCCAGTGTAAATCTTGAGACTCTTGTTTATCATTGTCATAAGAGAATTACGCCTAATTTTGTTTATACCATCTCCCCACTTTACTGTTGCTGCTGTTGCTAGCCACTGTTTCCAAACTTTATATAACCACAGATTAAAATTAGAAATATTGTGGTGAATTGTTCGAATTTCATGTGTAGCGGGGGCCCAGCTGGGTGTGTAGAATGTGAGGCCCAGTGAATGTAATGTCTCCAAATTCTGTAGACCATTATGATAAACTCAAACAAGTTCTGATTTTCTCAGGAAGCGTGTGCCAATCGTGCAATGACTTCACTGAGTTTAACCTTGACGTTTATTTGTTAAATTAAGAAGAATAATATAAAATTATTGGCCAGCTTCTAATTGCACCAATCATATTCAGCTGTTGCAACCAAACCTGTGATGCATACAAAAAAAATCATTACATTTAAAATAGAAAGACGGTCGCTTGTTGTCCATGAATAATCAGCAACATGTTGGAAATATTTCAAAGTCACGAGTTCTGTCAGTTGTAGTGATCGTATCAACGGAGTAAATGATTCGCTATCAGACAACAATAGAGCGCTGGCTACTCGGCCCTGAACCCAGCAGTCCGCCTTACCCTTGGCTTGTTATGTGTTCGGTCCAATATTAATTCGATAAAGTTTAGGGCCAGTGGAGCTGTTATTAGAATAGCGTGCTTTGCATACATTAATCCTCAGGTTCAGATTTAGATCACTATCGTCCATTCGCTTCCACGTATAATTAAAAGCCCAAGGATTTTATCCTGCGCTTTAATTTGGATTGGTCAGAATCAAAGCGACTTGTTCTAAAACTTAATGAGTCGACGGTCTTATTTCGCTGATAAAACTTGATCATTAAGACTTAATTCCGAGCGAATTCGCTAATCAGGGAGTGTGAATCTGATTAGTCTCTCTCGCCGACGGTGTCGACCACTCCCCTCAGGTAATTACTTGTGTTGGCTTTATTCTGGGGCGAAATGGCTCTAGGTTATATCTTTCATCTGGACACGTTTGTTAAAGTTTCTTGGATTTACATAAAAATATATTAGTTTTGGTCCCAAATTAGCTTCTCTCTTGACCCACTTCCAGAATCAACAAATTGCTATGTGAGTTTTGTAAAATAAGTTTAACAAATCTTTATATTAAATCCGAACTAATATGCAGTCTAATATAGTTTATACATGAAATTTACTAACAAAGATTAACGAAATTAACTGATTTCTATTTTTATTTTGTGTGTACGCCATCAGTGGCATTTTTTAACGTGTTGACGGGGAACGGTGCTACTGTAATAAATTTTCTCAGGATCGAAATGCCAACCTTTTATTCTAAGACGAGCACCCATCTACCCAGTCAGTTATAGTGAATTAGATTAAAATTCAAAGTCTGTCTTATCATTAGTTTATTATCATCATTAAAAATCAAATAAACAAAAAGCACCCGTTAAGAAACAAGAAAGTAGACCTACTAAGAAAGTAGGTCTGTTAAAAAGAGCCTCAGCTCAATTCATTTTTCACTAAATATTGTAAACAAGTAATCTCCCAAATTCATCGATCGCCTGGAATCTGAAGGGGTTTCACTACCTCTCAAAACAATGATAATGTTTTGTTTTATACAGTAGAAGCAATAGATTAATCTTCGATATTGATGGCTATGTCATCAATGAATTTAAAAAGCTACATAACTGCAAAAAGATCACCAAGAGAGTTTGAATGTTGTAAAAATGACTCGAAACGTAATAACATTACTGTTTACTATATAAGTTGTAAGAAAGTCCATACAGCCATAGTAAACCAGACTGTCCACACTCAATAGCACATCTAACACGGCGTTACACTTTGCATGTTGCTGTCAATGGCATTGGTACGCGTTTGGTCCAAAAAAGGCTCTGTTGGAAGTGCGAGTGCCAACAACAATACAAACAAGAGCGCGGTATCAGTGTGGGGTAACGGTAACGGTGCTGGATTGATTGTCAATTGTTGAGGGGTCATGGCCTACTTATGTCCACGCACACTCACACACAGGTTCGCATACACACACACAAACACACACACGCAAACACAAACATCATACGTGGGTGTGGGCCCCCATTACTGAGAGCTCACAAATTGACAGCTCTGACAAATGCGTTACATGTTTACGCTAATTATTTCAATTTGCAGTTGGAATCGCTGAACCAAAAAGGATAATGCAACGCTTTAGTTGCAGCTTGCATCTTCCATTCTACTTTGTTTGGCGCATCCTCCCAGTTATGAATAATTTTGAATAGAATAGAATATAATGATAGTTTCAATTGATCGTAGCAACAATAGGGATATATTTTGTTTGATTTTCCTTGCCGCATGAGAATTAAATGAATGATGAATTATTCATGGTTTTGCATTAGATATGGCGATACAATTGGGAAGTATTAGTCTACACGTTATTGATGCACACGTTAGTTTTGTAGGAGAAAAAATAATGGAAAAAGACATTTCACACAAATGTGCAACAGCATTTTTTTGCATCTCAAGCACATTTTTTGTTGTATTTTTGATCACGAAGTAAACTTTTTCATTTTCTCATTTACCGGTACTGTGTATATCCTCTTGTTAAGCTATCATCTTATTCAATGTTAATGTAATTTACTTTTTAGTAAAGGAGAAATAATTTAGTCTCTATACCTGATTGTATCATTTTGAACATATATAGGGCCTATGACAGTTTGTCTCATAAAAATCAACAAAGTGCAATTTTTTATTTACATTAGATTGTAAGGAGTTTCCTAAATTAGGTAATCAAGTCCAATACAAAGTTAAGTGGAAATGAACAAGATAACTCAGCTCCATCTGATGTTTCGATAGGTGTTCCTCAGTGCTCTATATTGGGACCCAATATTATTCTATTATTTGTTAACGACCAGCCCACATTTTCTAAGGTGTAAATGCCGAGAATTGTTTATTTGTAGACGATACAGCTTTTCAACTTTTTGTATGTATTCTCCAGATTTATCCGAGCTCGAAACCCCAGTTCTTGTAAACTGTAATAATATTATTCAGCTTAGAGATATCTTCACCACCGATTGTCTGGAAACTTGTTACTAAGCATTGGAATAGTTGCGTGGAGTTCTCATCCCCTAAAAGTTTAAAAATATGAAAAAAGAAGACTTTTTGAAGTCTTCTTGAATAGTTACGTGGAGTTCTCACACCCTAAAAGTTTGAAAATATGAAAAAAAAGAAGACTTTTCTAAGTCTTCTTGACGTCGAAAAGTAACGGAATTTTCCGTACGTTTTAGATTTTTTGTACTAATACAATTAATTTTAACAGATACATAAGGCCCGGTTCACACGAGCGTCAAAATACACTGCGTGCACGCTGCGTCGACGCGGCGTCCCCGGCGCACACGAGCGTTTACGTGTGTACCACTCCATTTGAGTACATGCACTGCTCAAACGCCGCTGCAAAATAAAGCTGCATCAACGCAAACGCAAAACGCTCGTGTGCACCGGGCCTAAGATATGAGGGTAATTCACCCAACCTTAATCGACTAGAAAATATATTTTTTTAGATAAATATTAAAAATACCGTCTAAAACAGAGAATGCGGAGTCATTTTTCAATGTTTTATAGGGCTGAAGATTATTCTTAAACTTTTGTTTCTTAGGGATAAGAGGTTTCCTTCTGTGACTGTTTTGACTTAAGACTCATCGGTCTCGTGGCCCTGTTGCAGAGATCAGCCAGGAGACGATCCCCAGGGACCTGCCTGTGGTCGGTGACCCCTTTTCTGACATCGCCCTGGATCTCGTCTTCCCCAAGGGCAAGGCAGTGTTCATCCTCAACGGCAAGAAACTGCAACTGCTCATGCCCTTGGATAGGGATAAGGACAACCTATCGCACATCGTCTTCCAGGTTGGTTTTATGATATTTTTACATTTATTCGTGAACGAAAATTTAAATAAAAAAGTAGTTGCTATTCTTAGTCTTGAACTGAAGAAGTTTAACTTTACAGTCTACCCATTCATAAATCTATGTGTAGTAAATGTTGCCTATATATATATTTCAATCTAGCGCTTTATGTTGTTCAAAACGTAACGGCCTGTTTGTATAAAACAAATTTGCCGTTTTTAATATTCCCTGACGTGACTCTTTTTAAAAACGTGTATTTTTGCAAGAAAAAGCTACCAATCATAATTTTAAGCATAGGACAAAACTATTTTTAGATGTGTGACGGAGACGATTGATTGTCCAGTGTTTAATATTGAGACTTTTCAATGTGTTTCCTTGTAGAATATTATGAATTGTTAATTTTGCCAAACCCTCCTTCAGTAATAATTTATCATCGTAGCAAGTTAAACACAGGCGCTAGTCGGACCGCGCCTTGAATGGAGAAAGCCATGAACAACTCCGAATATTACATGTCGATACGTGACGCTAATACCAAGTGTGTTCTTTAATCTGACTATTTAAATTCATCACACTTCCAATAATAATATTTCTCTCGTGGTGCCTTGCATGTTAAACATAAGAAATCAAGTTCAAATCAATCAAACATCTTTTACTAATTAGTTGTGACATTGGATGGAAAAGTTGTAATTACTAAGGATGTTTATAAGTAAAGAAATCTAGATATCGGGACATATTTTTCTATCAGTTCATTTGTAGGATATTTTTGACATGAAATAGGCTTTTGAATGAGAGGTACAAGTAAACATAAACGTTTTGGGAAAAGCGGTCTAAACCCAAAACATTTTGGTGGCATCCTGAACTCACCTTTTGAATAGAAGTCAAGACGCTATCAATTAGACATTACCCAAAGGAATTAGCTCATTGCCAATAACACTTTCTTTTGGTTATAACATTTTAATTTTTTTTCTATAAACCTGCATATTGCGGATGGCTTATACAAAGGAAATTGAATAAAGTAGCTCCGAATTTAAAAGATATATATTTTTCTTTGTCAAAACTCTTTCAGATAAAACGTTTCATTTATACAATCTTGTGAAAACTAATTTAAGGGGATCCGCCACCTCTAACACTTTTTTTTTAATTTTGGGTTGATTTTGCTGGAATTGATTTTTTTTGTTTATTGATGTTAGTAATGAGGATTTCAGGTGTTATTATTTTTTTTTCATCCCTCATATTTTTTTATGGCAAATATTAACGTTTTTTTAACGTTTTTTCAGACCATTTTAAAATTTTGAATAACTTTTTTGTTTTTAAACCAATAGTCATGATTTTTTATAATTTGTTCCTTATAGCCTAAATAAACATTTGTCTTATGGAAACCTAGGTAACCCAACTAGAAAAAAAGTTACAATAAAACAAACTTTTTAAAATTTAAATTTTTTTCAATAAAACTTTGAAACAATAAATTAATACTTATATTTACAGTTAGAGTGATTTCCATAAGACAAAATGTTGATAATATAATAAAGAAAAAGTGGTAAACATTTCATAGCAATATGTTTTTTACTTTAGATTTTATTCAAACTTATATGCACTAAAACATAGAAAATCCAACTTTCGGGAAACGGGCCGAGCAGCGTGCAGCGCAGTCTTCAGGCCAGGCGACACTCCGGCTGGCCTGAGTATATATATGTAGTATGGTATATATAGTAGTATGGTGACTGATATGGTATATATATATATATATATATATATATATATATATACCATATATATATATCATATATATACCATATATATATATATATATAACATATATTCCGTTTTATGTATACCGTTTATGTAAGTGCATCCGCACATACTTTTTAACTTTTTTATATGAAAAAATGGTCAAATCTTCATGAAATTTTGCACACATACTCAGTAAAGTATATAGAACACAAAAATAACATTTTTCAAAAATGTCAAAAAATGCCAAAAATTGACATTTAGAGGTGGCGGATCCCCTTAATCTGGTTGCAGTTCAACAAAAAGTAGTATGTTTCCAAACAGCCTTCGTTTAGCGCTTATTCGGCGTTGAAAGCGTGTAATTTATTCCAAAATCTGGCTGTTGGAAGTTCGGCGCAGTCGCAATTACAGCAAATGAAGCGTGGAAGGGAGCTTGTAATTCGATAATTGCCGGGGACGCCAGCGCCATCTCGTGGTCGACCCGGATAACACGGGGGCCATTATTTTAATTTGTTTATTAAGGTTGCGACCAAGAAAGAGGTGGTTCGCCACCTAGCTTATCAGAGTGGCGTTGAGGAGGTAGGGAATCGGATCTGTGCTTACAACAATGCATTCTACGTGCCCAATTATAGATGGGTACAAATAGCTTTCCAATTATGTGAAATTAGACTTTATTCCTTTCAAAGGGGAAGTAAAGTGTTACTTTGTCTAACAAGGGAGACAAAGCAAACGTATAATAATAAAATTTACAATGTGGCAACGCCATGCAGTGAAAATTGGCAACGCTTTCGTTACATCTGGACGCTGTCAACAATTAACGTTCCTAGATTCGAGGTTTATTAATCACTAACCAGCCAAAATGGACAGTGATTGTAAACACACAGAGTATTTATTTAATAATATTAAGAGAGGAACGTTTAGGTTGTTAAAGTAGTTTGCTCGTACAGTGTTACAAAAGGCGCCCTCGCCTACGGATCGAGGGCGTCAAACATTTCCCTTTTGGAGACAAAGTTGCACCATTTACTATAGAACGCTTGATGCACTCTAAATCACACAAATATAGTAGTCTAACTATTGACACTTAGAACCATGAAACAACTTAGATACTTTGATTGTCATCAATATGGATATAAAATGAGTTCAAAATAGTATTACTTTATCGTATGTTGCAAAACTTTAAACACTATATAGTGTGATATATTTCTCTATCAGACTGGCTACCTTCATTAAATTATGCAAATTTTGAATCACTGATAAAATTTCTCCCCTTAGAAAAGACTAAGAATGCAGTTATTCTTTGTTTGAAGTTCATTGTTGATGATGTTTAGTAAATTGTTTCGGAGATTTTCCATCACTGATTAGTATACAAAATTCACGACTTTTCGGGATCTGGAATCCGTTTTGTTCTAGGTACTTCTTCCACCTGAAGACGGGATCAGATTCCTGATCCCGAAACGTCATGAATTTTGTTTACTAATCAGTGATGGAAAATGTCCGCAAAAGTTTACTAAACAGTAACAATGCACTTATATTTATTCTGGCATTTAAAATTTTTTTTCAACAATTCTGATACTAATCTATATCTATAAAATCTTTTATAATACTTACAAGTTAATTATATTGATAATTTTTCTTTTTCTTTGATACTTTCTAAATACCCATATACCGAACTGTATCAACTAAACATATCAGATGATAAGTATAATTCGTGAATCTATGGTAGTAGCTGTCGCTGTGGACCTCAGATGAGGATTGCACAACTAGACTTTTTCTCATGTATACTGGTTTCAATTATTACATGTACGAGAACTAAACCAGTTTTTCTTGTACAAATACCTTACGTAATGTTGGATATTTGAGAGAGTAACTCCAGTGGTTTCCACTCAGGCGTGAAACAAATACTTTAATAAAATTTTTATTTTTGTTTATTATCAACATTTTAAATTTCAATTTAGGTTTGGTAGAATATAGAGTTTGGTTTGAATTAATTTCGAATAACTATTGTCAATTTTGAAGTTTCATATTGGGACCATCCACCAAGAATAATTGTTACATCACTTGCAGCTCCAGGCCTTTTTACAAGGTGAATCTAACTTACAGAACCCGCTACCTATTTAAGGATATTCTATGAATATATTTAATAATGAAAGTCCTTATATAACATTTTCCCTTGCCCAGTAAAAAACCGCTCTGCACATCTGATAGTTTTATTGAAGCTTTACGATCTCAAGAGATAAACTTAAGTAGTTATAATCAAACATAACAAAAAATCTAAGGTTCTAAACATTTACGTCTTAGTTAAAGACCATAGTTTTATGTTTAATTTGATTTACTCGTTAACCTAATTGTTCTCAGCTTTTTATTTAATTTCTCCAATCAACGTTTCTTAATTAATTTATGAGTTTTATGAAAGTACGTTGCACCTGTGTCGCCAGCCATAATTTGTGTCAAGACTAAATTGAACTTTGCACTTTGAGCAGCCTTCAGGGAAAGTAGTCTTGTATCGTAGAGACTGAAAATTAATGTTCTTTCATCCTGCAATAAACAAGATGTAACAGGAAGAAGTTAGGCTCCCCCCACAACATCGGCTCATCCTTAATAAATTCAACCAACCGATTGTATTCAATTCTCACACATTACAATTATGCAGTCATATCTCGGCTTGTATCTGAATTACTGCGTGGGTCTCTCTGATTAGTAAAATTTAATTAACGTCTCATTTCTGTACTAAGTGTGTTAATTACTCCATTAAGATGTCTTGACAACTAACTTTCGATAGTGTACTTATTTTCATTAATTTTTTTTATATAACACTGCATGAGTTACACAAAGTTTGCATGGTTACAGTACTAGTTGTTGTATATCTGTTACACTTAGTAGGTTTAGCCCTACAACTTTTTTTCTTTAAAAAGAACTCACCAAAGTCGTGTGATATTATGAGTTGTAAAATTAATTAATGCATAAACTTAGTGCGGCTAGTTTCAGGAAAAATCACCACGACAAAATTTTCAATATCTCTGAAATATTTTTTAGGCAATTGACACACGTTAGGGTCTAATAATGTATGTCTAGACATTAACCCAGGGCCTACGGGGTTGAATTTTGACATGGACTTTCCTCTAGGGCTCCTCCCTACAAATCCTCAAAATTACCATACATCTTACGGGGTTGAAATTTAACGTTTACGTTTAATTTTTCTAATAGGTGTTCACTAACAAACATTTTTACAAATTTATATTTTTTTATTCTTTGGGGCTCCGTCCCACATGACTTCAAAATGACTGCAGGGGTTTACTGCTTTACGGGGTTGAAATTTGACATGGTCGGTCCTATTGCTCACAGGTTCTCATTAGGAAAGCTTTGCAAAATTCCTTCAGAGCTCCACTACTCCATTGTTTCAATGGCATTCTTAAAAAAATAAGATTTCGTTGCTCTTTAAAAAGATTTTATTACCTATAAAATAAATTCAATCACGGGCGAAGCCGTAACAGGCAACAGCTAGTATAACATATATAAGTTAAGTAATGTATAAAAAACAAAATACTGTTGCAGTGAGTCGTAGAAGAATTTGTTTTAATGGACTGTCTAAAGGGTTTAATGTTGTGCTATAAAGATACTTCTCTGAGTTGTTTATTGCTCCAAAATCCAGGCACTTGGGGATTAAGCAGTAAAAAAGCAATAAAGGTCCGGGTTGCAAAATCATCAAAATCCAAAAATGTGGGAGTGTTGATGGCATTTCGCCACTTTAAATACAACACTTTATGGTCTTTTTTAATGTCTTTTAGTTTGATCTGAGAATAAATCTTGTTTGTAGATTGTATTTATTGCGGCGTTATTTAACCCAAAAGAACCTTAACAAGCCATTACTCTCATTTTATGAACTTAATTTACATTGGTACTCCTGCAATACTTTTCCCTAAACTCTAAGTAATGCAATGTGTTTTTTTTAATAATTTTAATTCGTCTTAATATTTTTTACTAGTACAATTACTGTTTTTTTGTTTATGTACATTTCACATAGAGAATTTCATTGTCTTTACGTACATTCATTGTCGAGAATATCATTAATGATTGACGAAGGCTGTTTCTTTTCAGTTGACGTGCACGGTCAAGTCGTCCAACAAGAAGAGGACTATCCCGGTCATCGTGAGGGTCTCTGATGTCAATGACAACCCCCCGGTCTTCCTCCACGAGCCCTACGAGACGACCGTGTCAGAGGTAAGAGGGAAAAGCATTGGTGCCTTTAGAAATAGAGACCCACTCTGTCCACCATGCATCAATGCCTTTTGGAAAGCAACCCAATTTGTGCATAATGCATTAATGCCTTTGGAAAAGCAACCCACTTCCAAATGGGTTGCATTAATTTCTTTTGAAAAGCAACCCAACTTGTCCATAATGCATTAATGCCTTTTGAAAAGCAGCCCATTTTGTTCATAATGCATTAATGCCTTTGGAAAAGCAACCCACTTTGTCCATCATGCATTGTTGACTTTGTAAACGCAAATTAACAAACCACCTTCTCCATAATGCATTTATTTATGCCTTTGGAAAAAACAACATATACTGTCCATCATGCATCGTTGACTTTGGAAATGCAACCCACCCTGTCCATCAAGCATTGTTGCCTTAGGAAAAGCTATCCGCCTTGTGGATCAAGTGTTGTTGCATTTGGAAAAAGCAACCTACGCTGTCCATCATTAACTGTTGCATTTGGAAAAGCTACCTACACTGTCCATTAAGAGTTGTTGCCTTTAGAAAAAGCAACCCACCTTATCCATCATGCATTGTTGTCTTTGGAAATGTGGTTTAAAAAAATTATGGGCCTGGATGTCTTCATAGTTTGGGGATCTTGTGTATGGTGACTATTTCAGTTATATTAAAATTTAATCTCTTTTCAGTATAAAGGATAATAAATTATATTATGAAGGATAGTAATGAAGGGTATTAAATTATAAAGGATAATACATTACATTTGGAGGGTTACAAAATATCTCGTGTAAGCCAAATCTACGAGGAAATAGGGGATTTCTGAATTAGTTTTTGAGGTAGCTAATTTTGTTTTATTTAGCAAACATTTTTGGCTTATTAACGTGCGAAAACCTTTAAATCTTTTTACCTTACTGTTTTTTTTTTTTTTTTTTTTTTTTTTTTTGTCGTATACGCAGTACTGTCATTTTTGCATTCGGTATTTGAATATTATTTTTACATTTATGTGGATTTTTTTTATTTCAACTTATCAGTTTAGTATTTAATAATTTACTTTTTAGTTTTATTTTGGTGACGATTTCGGTGGAGACAGAAAATTTGATCGAGGAGAATAGATTATCTAAGTTACTGTCATGTGTGGAACACACTATGGCCATAATCTTTATAAAGTCGACGAATAGTATCATAATGAATATAATGTATATAAATTCGTGAACGATTATTAACACTTTGGATGGTCATGCGAACACGCACAACTCCCGTGAGCGCATCTCCGCGCCGCTCACCTGACTGCGTGTCCCCCGGCGCTGTGGAAGGACATAGGAGCTAGACTGCGATTTATTGTGTTTAATTGCAAGGATCCAGTGACCGGTAGATATCGGCCAGATGATCTGAGTGGCCAGCGCGATAGTGGCGTCAGATGCGGCGATATCGGCGTTAATTTATAAAGGGAACTGTTGTCGGCTCGACAGGGTGGATCTGGAGCTAGATACAACAGTATCATCCCCGATATCATCGCCGCTGTCGTCGCGTCGGCCGCTGCGAGGCTAGCGCGGGATGGCGCGAGGGGCGAGGCTATCCACCCATTTGTCTTCGCTCTTCCTGCCTCTGATCTCGAACGAGATTCTGGGCCGAGATATGTAGTTGTCACTGCTACCCTCGAGCCGTTCTCAGTTGCAGCATGTTACGAAACAGGAGAAGCTGGATTTTGCGTATACGATTTTGAGAAAAAACATTCCGAAATCAGATATTTTAAACTGTTATATCTAAATATGGGAAAGTTCAAAGTAAGAGGGTTTTAGCAGCTGAGTATTAAACATAGTGCAATGAAAAACTCAAACACAGGTTATTATAATCTTTTAATTATTTCACACTTTTGCAATCGTCAACAAAAAATGTTTTTTGTTTCGTATTGAAAGGCACATTTTTCATTTTCGCACTATTTCTTTATAACTGCACTTGAAACCATTAATGTGGTGAGCATCAATTCACCATATGGATAACGTCTTGAGGTCTTACATTTTCATCTGTACTCCGGACAAGGATAACTCCTCTGGAATTAATAGCGTATAATTTACCTTAAAACGTGATAAATAATTTAAATGCGTTGACTTGTAAAAGGTTAAAGAAGAGGTTTAACGCAGTCCTTTGGGGAACTACAGCGGCGAAAGCGTTATTTACCGCCGGTGACAAATTGGGAAATCCTCCTACCCAAAGAAGCTCGCACCAGACGTTTATCGCGGCCGGTGATATACTGGGGTTTATGTCCTTGATCGTTATTTACTGTCTTCTCTTCTCATTTTCTATTCTATATCAGGCAAAAACCTTCGGGACAAACCAACAAAAGATACCCCATTCGTGCTAACGTCTTTAAAAAAACACCCTTGAAGAAGCGGTTATTATGTAAAAAATAACTTAATTTAGTTTAACTCTTATCATGGTAGTAGGTTTTCAACAAAGAAACTTTCAAACACATTCCTCTACCTCATCAAGTATGTGCAAGTCCGAATCAGAATGCATCTAGTGTTCCTAATTTCGAAATAATATTCCTACCGGTCCAGAATTAACATTGATTATAGGCTGTTTAACACTCGACGGTGAAAAAAGAAATGGAAGCAACACGACGGACAGTAACAAAACCTAATGTCCACTTTGGAACTTCCAAGGCCACATCACTAATGGCGGATATCTGTAGCTGACGGAGTAGCCAATAGCAATCAAGAGGACATTAGGCCGCATGCGAACAACCTCTACCGTAATGTAAGTGGTAGGGCCGGCCGGCTAATTATATTACTGCTCCGATATACCTGTCATTCAACTTGAGGGCCTCTTTGACAACTGGATTGCACTGCTAAACTAGTCCGTGGTTTGAATTTTCGTCAATTATCGTATTAATTTGTTTAGACAGTCTACTTTTGGACGAGATGCGAAGACCAGTTTGAACATTAACTTTTTCTGTACTTGTTTGAGTTCTGGTAATATTTTGGTGTTGAGAAATATTCCTCCAAGAGTTGTAGTTCCAAGGTTTTGTTTGCACAAAGATTCTACATAATTATTGAAATCAGTCTCCAACTCGGAAGATCATCAATGACCATCATCTGTTGGCCTATACCAACCGTGCTTTAGTATCGACATGTAATGTATTGCTGAATCCATCCTGCTGTTAACTATATCACAGTCTACGATATGCTAATACTGATATCAGGTAAACAGGTCGTGACATCACGCTCCGGCACCACTGATGTTGCTACCAACCTGTGCACGTGTTAGTTGCTAACTGCAAACCATCGGGCTAAACATTGCATTTACATTAACTCGTCGACATAACATCAATCACTGAAATCACTCTTCAACCCAGAGGACAATCTCTGTTGCCAACCGCCAACCTGTGCGCGTGTCAGCACTACCACTACCACTACCACTACCAACCGCAGCCATTCTTCTGTCCGTCGACTATCACTCTATCTAACAGATATGTGCAAACACTGCCACCAGATACGTCGCGTTAGTCACTGACATCACTTTCCAACAATAAGTGATGATCAGGTTTGTTGCCAACCTGTGCGCGTGTCAGCACTACCACTACCACTACCAAACGCAGCCATTCTTCTGTCCGTCGACTATCACTCTATCTAACAGATATGTGCAAACACTGCCACCAGATACGTCGCGTTAGTCACTGACATCACTTTCCAACAATAAGTGATGATCAGGTTTGTTGCCAACCTGTGCGCGTGTCAGCACTACCACTACCACTACCAAACGCAGCCATTCTTCTGTCCGTCGACTATCACTCTATCTAACAGATATGTGCAAACACTGCCACCAGATACGTCGCGTTAGTCACTGACATCACTTTCCAACAATAAGTGATGATCAGGTTTGTTGCCAACCTGTGCGCGTGTCAGCACTACCACTACCACTACCAAACGCAGCCATTCTTCTGTCCGTCGACTATCACTCTATCTAACAGATATGTGCAAACACTGCCACCAGATACGTCGCGTTAGTCACTGACATCACTTTCCAACAATAAGTGATGATCAGGTTTGTTGCCAACCTGTGCGCGTGTCAGCACTACCACTACCACTACCAAACGCAGCCATTCTTCTGTCCGTCGACTATCACTCTATCTAACAGATATGTGCAAACACTGCCACCAGATACGTCGCGTTAGTCACTGACATCACTTTCCAACAATAAGTGATGATCAGGTTTGTTGCCAACCTGTGCGCGTGTCAGCACTACCACTACCACTACCAAACGCAGCCTTTCTTCTGTCCGTCGACTATCACTCTATCTAACAGATATGTGCAAACACTGCCACCAGATACGTCGCGTTAGTCACTGACATCACTTTCCAACAATAAGTGATGATCAGGTTTGTTGCCAACCTGTGCGGGTGTCAGTATAGTATACCAACCGCAGCCTTTCTTCTGTCCGTCGACTATCACTCTATCTAACAGATATGTGCTAACACTGCTACCAGATACGTCGTGTTAATCACTGACATCACTTTTCAACAATAAGTGATGATCAGGTTTGTTGCCAACCTGTGCGGGTGTCAGTATAGTATACCAACCGCAGCCATTCTTCTATCCGTCGACTATCACTCTATCTAACAGATATGTGCTAACACTGCCACCAGATACGTCGTGTTAATCACTGACATCACTTTTCAACAATAAGTGATGATCAGGTTTGTTGCCAACCTGTGCGGGTGTCAGTATAGTATACCAACCGTAGCTATTCTGCTGTCGACCATCACGTTGTCTAGCGGCCATGTGCTAACACTGCCACCAGATAAACACGTCGTGGTAATCACTGAAATCACTTTCCAACAATAAGTGATGATCAGGTTTGTTGCCAACCTGTGCGCGTGTCAGTATAGTATACCAACCGTAGCTATTCTGCTGTCGACCATCACCTTGTCTAGCGGCCATGTGCTAACACTGCCACCAGATAAACACGTCCTGGTAATCACTGAAATCACTTTCCAACAATAAGTGATGATCAGGTTTGTTGCCAACCTGTGCGGGTGTCAGTATAGTATACCAACCGTAGCTATTCTGCTGTCAACCATCTCGTTGTCTAGGGCCATGTGCTAACACTGCCACCAGATACGTCGCGTTAGTCACTGACATCACTTTCCAACAAAAAGTGATGATCAGGTTTGTTGCCAACCTGTGCGCGTGTCAGTATAGTATACCAACCGTAGCTATTCTGCTGTCAACCATCTCGTTGTCTAGGGCCATGTGCTAACACTGCCACCAGATACGTCGCGTTAGTCACTGACATCACTTTCCAACAAAAAGTGATGATCAGGTTTGTTGCCAACCTGTGCGCGTGTCAGTATAGGATACCAACCGTAGCTATTCTACTGT
Organism: Neoaliturus tenellus; assembly: GCA_030545055.2. Lineage (NCBI taxonomy): Eukaryota > Metazoa > Arthropoda > Insecta > Hemiptera > Cicadellidae > Neoaliturus > Neoaliturus tenellus. The sequence goes on from CM061533.1 coordinate 266,256,883, forward strand.
CGACCATCACCTTGTCTAGCGGCCATGTGCTAACACTGCCACCAGATAAACACGTCGTGGTAATCACTGACATCACTTTCCAACAATAAGTGATGATCAGGTTTGTTGCCAACCTGTGCGCGTGCCAGTATAGTATACCAACCGTAGCTATTCTACTGTCGACCATCACGTTGTCTAGCGGCCATGTGCTAACACTGCAACCAGATACGTCGCGTTAATCACTGACATCACTTTCCAACAATAAGTGATGATCAGGTTTGTTGCCAACCTGTGCGCGTGCCAGTATAGTATACCAACCGTAGCTATTCTACTGTCGACCATCACGTTGTCTAGCGGCCATGTGCTAACACTGCAACCAGATACGTCGCGTTAATCACTGACATCACTTTCCAACAATAAGTGATGATCAGGTTTGTTGCCAACCTGTGCGCGTGTCAGTATAGTATACCAACCGTAGCTATTCTGCTGTCGACCATCACGTTGTCTAGCGGCCATGTGCTAACACTGCCACCAGATAAACACGTCGTGGTAATCACTGAAATCACTTTCCAACAATAAGTGATGATCAGGTTTGTTGCCAACCTGTGCGCGTGTCAGTATAGTATACCAACCGTAGCTATTCTGCTGTCGACCATCACGTTGTCTAGCGGCCATGTGCTAACACTGCCACAAGATAAACACGTCGCGGTAATCACTGAAATCACTCCCTGACGCAGGTAATCTCTGATCGGTTCCGTGACTTCCATCCTCGCGATGGAGCGCCACACAAGTTTAAATCGTTCTGAGACTTTCAAATAGGCAACCAATATTGTTTTAGATTCACACCAAAGCAATTCCACTAGTATGAAAGCCGTAGCCAGATTTTCTTTTTTTATGAAAGGGGGAGTTGATTGCATCCGAGTATTTTACTTAAAAAAAATTAAAACTCCGTTTTGCTGAGTAAAAATTAGAATATAGTCTAGGTCCCTCGCCACAAACTCAGCAGTACCTGGGCAGGCCTAGGTCCTCATTGAGAAGAATGTGTAGGGTTTTACTAGAATGGTATTATAAATATTTAGCTAAATTTCTGTCGGGGTTTTTACCCCATAGCCGCCGTTGGACACGTCCTCGCTGAGTATTTTACTTATTTACATAATATCGTTTATCAGTCAGATCAATAACTTAGTTTGGTTTTTACCCTTAGATGTTTTCAATTCAATGTATAGACTACATAGTATTTCTTGAAAACAACGGTTGGTTGCTCATGAGAGGATGTTTATTTTAAGATGAAAATTAAACTTATTCTTATTTAATTGGTTTCTTGATTTAAAATAATTATGATAACTATTTTGTCAACTCATGACAAAAAGAATTTCATTTTATAAAAATATTGCTTCAACCCAGTGTAAGACGACTGTAAGCAGAGTAGGGACGCCACGTGAGATGTCGGGAGTGCCACTCGCATAGCCACCGGACAAGTCGAGGTCCACGCAAGCATGCGAGAAAAGCGCAGCAGCCCAATCTAATGGCCCCATCTCAACTTTAATGATTCACCGTCTTCCGACTCAGTGCGAATGGAATCCGCGCCTCCCAATAAGGCCCCAGCCTGCCATCCGACCATCCAGTCCCGGGTTCAGCGACCAGGCCGGCTCATCATCGCTGCTGAGTGACAAACAATTATCCTGCCTTCCCCACAAATTGTTTTCCTCATCACGCTTTTATGTATTGAAACTTCTAACTACCGTTTATTTTTTGTGATTCATAAACAACGCTTTGCTCAATATCTAGTTTTAATAGACGACAGGAATGTAAAGGCGGATAATAAAAAAATTCCTTTTCCTTAGACCTGATCTTACGCTAGTGACAATGGGTCTTATGAAGTTCTTTTCGAAATCTCTCATTTCTTTAATCTATAACCTAAGAACCATGATAGTGATTCAGCCTTTCATTTATTTAATCTATAACCTCTCTAAGAACCATGATAGTGATTCAGCCTTGAAGTTAAATTCAGTTTAGATTAGCCTATAGAGATACCGCTGGTCCAAACTACCGATGATTGACTGTTCAGGCTGCACAGACTCGTCATCCTGGCGAGTTAAGGGTTTTGTTCCAAAGCCCCATTCTTGTCGGCGTCATAACATCTTATAATCTACAATGTACTGTAGCCTTCGGTGAAGCCAAGAGATACTTTGAAAATGTTAGGGGATTCAGATGAATTAATTTCAGAAGACACAAAGATCCTTTTTAATCAATTTTATCTTAAAGCATTCAATTAAAGATCATTTGTGTCAGAGAGCACACAATTGCTCATCAACAAAGTAACAAAGCTTTATCAACAGCGACAATCCAGCGGTCAGGCATTAAAAACGTATCTTGAGGTTCCCATCGCTACCTCGTCACCGTAGTCGCTAGTTTGTATACCCGACTGGTTCCATCGAACGTTTACGTATACAGTCTCAGGCCATGAGATCCTTATTAAGTTACCATATTGCCTATAAGATTTTCTCTAAGGGTCCGTGTCTTTGTTAAAAGTGCAACAGCCAGAATAATTGCTTCTCTCCAGAAGTAGAAGGGATTTTGCTAAGAGGCTTGAGTCTTTGGTTGCAAGTTTGCTGTACCACAGTCTGTGGACGACCATTTTTCTTGGTGTCCTTCTCTAGCTCATGGTTTCAAATGATTCAAATGATTTTTTTGGCCATTAAACTACAAAAGCAATAGGCTACGTCACAAATAAATAAAGAGAATCCTCTTGACTAACAAAACTAGTCCAATAAAACAAGCAAATGCAATCCATGCAGCAGTCTATGCAAAAACACACATCACTCAAAAAAAAAAAAAAAAAAACCAAAATAAAAAAAGGAAAAGAATTTTTAAAAGCAGATGGCAGGTCACCTTCATGGCATTGCCACATCTAAATGAATTCTTTTATTGATGAGGATAACGGATCTGCTTTTATTGATGAGGATGAATGATCTGCTTCATAGAACTCATATGTTTTGTAAAAAGGGTTTTCCAAAAGCCAAGACTTCAATGTGTTAGCAAATTTGCGCACTGCCAGCCGCCTTACTTCTACTGGTATACAATTGAACATTCTTATGCCTGCAACAGGGAAACATTTTAATACCTTGTCAAGTCTACATCTGTTTACATGCAGGTTTGTATTAATTCTGGTGGAATAAGCATGCACTTCAGAGTTCAAAGCATAGTTTGATTCATTACATTTGATGGCCGTTAAACACTGACATTGTACACCGTCAAAACCTTACATGCCTTGAAAAGAGGCCTACAGTGCTCAAGCTGCTGGGCTCCACACACCACCCTCAGGGCTCTCTTTTGTAACAGCAATACTTTGTGGACTCTGGAAGAGTGTCCCCATAGTCGCGTGCCATAGAGAATATGGGACTGAAAGAACGCAAAGAAAGCAAGTCTGACAAATTCAAAAGGCGTGTCGGTTCGAAGGCGTTTCAAAAGATAGACTACTCTACTGAGCTTCACACAGAGATTATCTATGTGGCATGTCCATGAGAGCTGAGGGCTGAGTGTAAAACCCAGCAGCTTAACAGGTTCATTGCCATCAAACTGATTGAACAAGCTGAACACAATTTCTTGTGTCTTGGCCTCATTCAAACAGAGTTGATTTGAACGAAACCAGGCAGAAGCAGTTTCAAGCAGAGCGTGGACTGAAGTTCTGGCAGTCTCATAGTCAGAATTACTCGAGAAAAGCGTAGTGTCATCTGCGTAGAACAAGACACTACCGGGGACCTAAAAAAACAGGTCATTGATTGGGTCTATTGCCGTTTACACGACTGCGGCAAAATCTAAGTTATTATATACTAATTTCATAAAGTCTACAATCAGTGGCGTTTAAATTTGCTCTGTAGCTACAGTATGCATAGGCCTAAACATGACATTTTAGTCTCGTTTTGAAATTAATAGTCTCAGGACAACATCAACAAATGTTTTCTAAGCGAAGGAAATGAAGTTATTTCAAGTCAGCTCCTCCAAAAACAGAATACAGTACTAAATTTTTTTCTATTACACCTTGTATAGCCAATATTCAAGCACTATTTGCTGGAGCTTTATGTTAATTTGCTGTTTTCTGCGAATCCCATCATCACCACTACGGATGTAACAAATGCACTAAGCTCTACTGTTCTATTACAATATCTATCTATCCTATCCTATCACCATTGACTATGTACACTAACGTGATAGTGTACAAAGTCAATGCTATCACCCACAATGGGGCAATGACGTCGTGCCTGCCGTTGTTGATTCCTGAACCAGTTGTGCCAACGTTCGCGCGTTATATGGAGCGTCGGCGGCCGGTGGCAGGCATGGCAAGCATGGCAGGCATGGCAGGTTGTTGACTCTGCTCTTTAATACATGAGAGAGACCTGTCCGTGTCCGCCGTTTAATGAACACTCTACATTTACACGGCACCGGACATCGAAACTGCATCTCTAATCACTACACTCCACCCGAGAGCAAACACATTAATTATTCTGTCTGTCGCAAAAACTATTACTGTACCTGTGATACTGTTAGTTTGTATTTCCGTCACTGTAACTGAGCTTAAACTTAACATTATTTCAGGTTGTGTTAAATCAGTTTAAATTCAGGCAATTTGACATCAACGGCAATGAACTTTTTTTGTAGAGTAGTTACGTCGCGCCGTAACTGTTCAAGCGAGAAAGACCTTCTTACACTCTTAATACATAAATAACTATTTATGATCTACAGTATTCCCAATCAAGGAACCAAGAGGACTGATTACCATTCTCTTGACAACTGATCTCTTGGTGATGGTGATTACTATAAACTCCTTCCCAATAGTTATAGTAGAAACGAGTTTCTCATAATGTTTTCATTGAGGAAATGTCACATAGAATTAAATTGTTTGTTGCAGGTGAGGTGAAAAGTCTTGATTTAAGCACTGTAGGGTCAACGTTTCATTTTAACTAACTTTACAAAAGTGTGTTTAACTTGTACAACACTTTGCCTGTTCATATGTAAACGTTCCCTAAACATTTTAGTTTACATCATTATATATACATTTGCTAGTAAATCAATATTTTTACCCAATATTGTACTCAAGAGCGTCGTCCATTTCTGTTGCAGCTGACCCCGGTAGGCACCACGGTCTTCCAGGGGCTGCGGGCGAGCGACTTGGACGCGGGCGTGAACGGGCTGGTGGAGTACTCGGTGGTGGAGGGTGACGGGCGGGGGGTGGAGGGGGTGGGCAGGGACAGGGTCACCGTGGCCGACGGGTTCGGCTACTTCGCCATCAACCTCCCCCACCAGGGCCAGGTCACCGTCAACCGTAGCCTCGACTACGAGAAGACCCAGCGGTACCTCGTCACCGTCGTTGCCACCGTGAGTAGCAACACGCACTTTCTTACACAAGTCCTTAAATGATTGGCTCAATGTTTTAGCACTTCTCCTATATATTCACAATTTTCATGATTAATTCTTGTAAATTTATCATTTCAGAAAAATAAACTGGTAATAGGAACTAATTCGTCTTAATATTTTATTTTACTCACTGTTTTTTTTTTTTTTTTTTTTTTTTTTTTCAGAATTTGTTTCTATTTTTACTACATAATCTCTGAACAAATCTTGGTATTCATGATGAGTCTGTGAAGAAGACTCTAGAGACTTGATAAATAATGTTCAATTAAATGTCTGAGAAACATGATCAATGAAGCATTTTCTGCGATTGGAGTGGATGAGTAATTTTGATGTGCAATTCACTACGGTGTGACTTAAAGCCACTCTTATAAAAAATTATTCCTGGAGTGTTTTCAAAGGAATGCCAAATACAGGCAATCAATTTCAACACTGAAACTGAAAAAAAAACAAAAAACAATACACCCCCTAATATTTCTCACTTTTTTCATAGAGTTGCGGTCTCGACCAGTTAGATGCATATCTCGCCAACGCCTGCGGACGATCCGGTTGACCAAACCAATAATTACATTGATGAGATGCAGGTCTGAAGGCCAGCGTTTAGCTACAGGTGTCTGGCTAGACCGCTTGACTCCACTCATTTGCTCACCCGCTCACTCGCTTACTCAATCGGCCCAATTAATCCTTTGTGAGGTTTTTATAATGTATTTCAATTGATAAAGAGTCGCAATGAGGCCGCGCCCAGGTGCTGTCATGTCTCTACCCACCTGCCTGGGCCTCCATTCACCTCTGATGCGAGGATTAAATTAAGTCTTTTATTAATGATAGAGAGGTTTTAACTGACACCAAGTTTAGTTGCTTTTTCCTGGATCAATTTGATTCATTACTTGGACTGTAGCTGGTCTATAATTAATTATTGGTTCAAATCCATATTGGCTTTATGTCTATCCCAATAGATTATGACAAATTGGACTTCTAATATATAGTATCCTTGTTAAATTGTTGATTTATATTTGAGGAAATCACCAAGACTTATACAATTCAGAATAATCATGCATGATATAAACTTGTTACCAACTTCAGTATACATAACTCGGTTCCTCTTTTGTGTACTTATGTCACTTGTCAATGATTTGATATTTTAGAACTAAAATGATTTTGGTAACTTTAAATGTTATATTAACTTCAGTATCCACAAAATCTTTACTGCAAACCAAACTAGTAACAAAATTTCTCTAAATCCATTGAAGTTTTTGACTTTAATGTTTTCCAGGACCGAGCCAGGAATCACTCGGAGCGGTTTTCCACAACGACGACACTCACAGTGAACATCAGAGACGATGATGATCAGGACCCTTCATTCATCTACCAGGGCTGTATGCTACTTGATGGGTCCTGCATTAACCCCGAATACTACGCCACGGTCAGTAGAGTAGTATTGCAAAAAAAGTTCTCTCTAAAGAAAGTTAAACCTTTTCTTTTCCAAAAAGATCTTGAAGTATTTACGTAACAAATATTTAAAATAATTCAAATTGTAACAGAAAATGTATTACATTTGGAGTGTTTAGTTGTTGGAGTCTGTAACAGATTTAAAAATAAATTCCATAATATAACTACCGGTACCCTCTAATTAGCTTCAGCTTTATTGTTATTTTCTTCAGATCACTAGACCAGTGATTCTTATTTCTTCGGTAAAATCATTTAGGCTAACCTTAGGTTTATTTTTGGACATGGACCACCAAATTTATCAAACGTTGCCTGTTTTTATAACATAAATGATTTTTGTAGCATGCTAAAATTGAGAAGATAAATTTAAGCTAAGTAGTACCATAATCTTAGTATTAGTGCCATAACCATAGTACTTATTATAATAAGTAATTACTTATTATAATAATTATGTTTATTATTATATACAAGAGAACATAAATCATAGGAATAATTTAATATTTGTTTCTTCCATTGTATACACTATGAGCAGCACTTGATCCAGAGATAACAGTTATATCACTTGTGTCCCGGTCCCCCGCAGGTTTCCAGTGGGGTGTTGGCCGGAATTTTGGCCATATCTCCGGAAAAGATTCAGGCCGTGGACATGGACTCCATCAACTCCCCCATCTCCTACAGCTTCTTGTCCGGAGTGCCGAGCTCCTTCCGGGAATTCTTCGAGATCAACCCCTCCACCGGTGCCGTGAGACAAATCAAGCCTGTCGACACAACAGTGGCTAAGAAGTTCGAGATCATTGTCAAGGTAAGTTGATGAAGAATTGTTTACTTGAAATTAAACTGTAGGGCTAGAAATTTTACATTTCAAATTAAATAATAGGTTTTGAAAATATCACTAATTGTTAATTTTACCATTGATTATATACACTATGTTAGGCTTCTCATTTAATGTACAGTATTGGTTTGGCCACAAATTTTGACAGGTTCATGTTGCTGCGCCCAGTGTCTCTACAGTCTACAGTAATTTCAAGCTGTTTTTTTCACTGCTACAAAATTACAATATCACAGAATAAAACAAAGCTCAATAGTTGTGATCTACTAAATGAAGGGTTAGTACAATGCTGACTACACTACAGGCCGGATCGCTTGAAGAGATGCGTGTTCCAGCTGATCTAAATTACTTTAAATGATAATTTCAATGTATTTCCCTAATAATTACCTAAAAATACCTTAAAAGTTATAAATTTTAACCCATCCCCCAGAAAATCCCCGAACATTAGGTAAATTACCCGCTTTTCTCAACATCGATCAGCTGGCTCACTACAACTGTGACATCATCTCGCCGAGCATTCCGGTCTGTAGTGTTGTCAGCCTTAGAACTGTCATAGAGATCATGTATAAAGCTGTGTCCGTACTGGCGGATCATATTTGCCAACCAGTCTTCTGTCAAACCTTCATTTCTTTATTGGTAGTTTTATTTTTATTTTTGTGTTCATCTAACAAGTTTTGCCGTGAATGGTTGGCCAGTGCAGCTTAGTATGTAACTACCAGTTTATGTACGCCCACAAGACATCCTGCCCCTGTAAGTTAGTTCTAAACATGTCTATTCTTTGAAAAGTCTATTATCATAGTGCATATATGGTATGTAGTATGAATTGGGCAAATGAACATTTAAAATATGAAAATTTTAGAACCATAATTTATATATTTTATGCTTATTCAATATCTTGGAAAGATTGTCCGTGTGATGAGCTGACAGTCCTCACAGCCTCTTCTGGGGATCTCACATAAACAAGCTATACAAAAAGCTCAACTCTGCATTTTATGTGAGAAGGACGATACGGAACATCTGCAACCTTGCCTCCGCAAAAGCGGCATATCATACCCTTCTAGAAAACCATCTTAGATACAGGATCCTAGTGTCGGTTGACACATCTGCATTTAACCTAAAGAGGGTGTTGACCATACAGTAGCTAGCAGTTAGAGTCCCCACCATCCTAAGCACATTTGATAGCTGCATTACTGCCTTCAAGAGGCTGAAGATAAAAACTGTGAAGCTATCTACATCCAACAATTCATGCACTCTGTAGACCCGGAAGAAAAACAAGATCCAACCATAAAGCGCCGAACAACCCTCCATAAGAAGAAAACAACTCCAAGGGGTGATGCCTTGACCAATTAACTCCAACTACTGTCTGATCAACAACACTTTCTACATCATCGAGGAGTTTATCAGTATGATGAAATAACTTTGTCTCATTATATTATCAAAATTTTTATTTCTGTAAGATGTTATAACTGTTCTCAAGTTCATGTAATAAAGCATTATTGATTTTGATGCGGTTTGCAGGCGGAGGAAGTGTCGGAGAGCCGCCGCTTCACCACCGCCAAACTGCTGATAACAGTGAAGCCGGTGGACAGCAGCCCTCCGCAGATAGCGGCGTCCGCCGTCGAGGGCTTTGTAGACGAGAACACGGCCATCGGGACCAAGGTCCTGGATGTCGACGGCAACCCCATCACGCTGACTGTCACTGACCCTGATTTGGTTAGCTGATTAGTTGTAATAATAGTATTTTTATTCATAAAAACGTTCTCTAGGAGTGGTCTAAGTATCCAATGTAATTATTATTGTACTTGATATTGTTCACTTAAAAAAAATTTTACAATTATTACTATTGTAGGAACAGATATTTTTGTCAGATTTCACAAAATATTAATTTGATAAAACCATAGTACATAATACAAAATACATAAATTATAAAGATATAAGGAGACTTATGTAATTTTAAAGCATTTATTTATGATTGGAGTAAAGCTTCTGGGAGACAATTTTAAAGGTTTGAGAGATTCATAAGTTTTTCTTACAGTTTCTGTGGCTCTTAAATTGATTTTGTTTTTACTGTTGGTAAGGCAAATGAAAAAAGGGAAACGCTTTCTATTTAAATACTCATGGCATTACGGTTTATAGTATTTATCCTTTAGGCATATTATTTAAAACATTTTTATTTTCAGGGACCGGATGATCCAAAACCACCATATTCTTTTGAGCTTACAACCAACTTCTTTCAAATTGATGAAGATGGCACTTTGACAGTTGCAGAGGAAAATCTAGACAGGGATCCGCCAAGTCCTGGCAAATTTCGCTTTCAGGTAATGTTAATTTATGCTTCTTGAATTGTTTATTTGTCCTTTGTTACATTCAAAGTATGTTAATTTAATTTATAAAACCTACACAAATTCTCAATGGCACATAGAAAACACATATCAAGGGTTTCCCTCACTTTGCTGATAAAATGTATAGTTCAATATTGATATGTTGATTTTAAAATCATTAACACTATGTTTCTCCCTGCTAGGTGGTGGCGAGAGAGAAGATAGGAAACGCAGCGAGTGCTCCATTGACTATAACCGTAGCGCTGAATGATGTCAACGATAATGCGCCCCGGCTACCGATGATTCCACCAATCACGGTGCAGGCTGGGGAAGGGCGGCGGGAGATCGTGAAGGTAGTGGCGACCGATAACGACCTGGGCGAGAACGCGGAGATCACATACAGCATCTATCACGTGTCCAACAACGGCAGGAACAGGTTCAAGATTGATCCGCAGACCGGAGCCATCGAAGCTATCGGGAAACTCAATGCCGCCGAGCAATACAGCATTACCGTGCAGGTGAGATTACTTTTCATCAGGTTGCATTGGATTGATTGAAAATGACAATATAACTGGTTTTGAAATTGAATGATCATCAACATTTTTTTTATATTACTTTTGAATGCACTACACAAGTCCAGTAATTGGTGCTTACAGTTGTTGATTAATACGAACAATTAAAAAAATCATACAGCACAAAAGTAAAATAAAATATTATAATTTGCTTAGTCATATTTATGGTGAAAAATATGATTTTCTTTTTGATATTACAATATATTTCTTAATTTTTTTATAGTTCACACATTCTAAAGGAGTCCTTTACAATACGAACTGCGTCTGAGGCGATTTAGTTTCTACAATCTCAAATTCTAGAGGGTAGATTTTAGTTAAACTTTGTTATGAAAAACTTTGTTGTTGTAAAATATGTTATGAAAAATACATTAATAACATTGCAGGCAACAGATCACGGAGGCAAGTACAGCCAGACGATCGTGGAGGTGACAGTGGTCCCCGGCCCCAACACGCGTAGCCCTGTGTTCCAGCAGTCGTCCTATCAGGTCACCGTCAGCGAAGGCGCTCCCATCAACTCGACTGTGGCCACCATCATTGTGAGTCAAACCGCTGATGTGTTTGGTCAACTATTGTTGCAACCACTGCTTGGATATGCCTTACATTTAGTTTAAAAACTATATTTCTGCTTTACAACGGTGTCAGTCTTTAATTTTTTTTTAGACAAAGAAATTTATTACTGTATAGTTTTATCTGGAAGTGTTATGAAAAAATTAAACATAAGTATGAGCCGAAAACTATCTAAATAAGTTTTAATGTTTTACTTAATGTATCGAATGGTTAAGTATTACGTCTTTAAATTGTTATTCAACAAATAAAATCTTTCTTTTCAGGCTACAGACCCAGAGAATGATCCTGTCTCATACTCAATCGTATCGGGGAATGATCTGAGGCAGTTTGGAATCGATGACAAAACTGGAGTGATTAGTGTGATTCGGAGGCTTGATAGAGAAGATTTGACTAGATATGAACTGGTATAGTATTTTGACTAAAGTTTTTTTTTTTTAGTTTTTAGCATTAAAACTTAAATGTTGAAAATAATCATATTACAACTTAATTTTGTGATGAATTGTGCTTAACAAACATAACTATTAATGATGTCTTAATTTAGTATTTCCCTATTAGCAGGAACTAAATCAATTAACTTATCATACACTAGGAATGAAAAATAATATATCATTTAAATTTTTTATTTTACTGTTATATTACCTTAAAAATTTTAAAAGCCAATAGACTAAACTCTTTCTTTATTTTAAGAGGTTGGCAGGCCTCTTTTTGTGTTACTTTGTCCTTCCACTTAGACTATTGATCCGTACGTGGTTATTATTAAACGAAGTAAGGGGGTGAGCTGCTAGAGAACAGGTTAATGGTACTGCTTAAAGCTGTGTGGCAGAATATGGATTCAAACACCTAGAATCTCAAAGTCCAGGGCGCTAACCATAATGCCACCGACTCACCCAACTACAAAAGATTTATTGAATATGATAGTGTTTTAAATCAAAATCTTGACCATTAACAAAATTGTAATTAAAGGTATAGTAACAAACCTATTATTTGTGAAACACTTATAAAGGCTTTTGGTACTTTTTCAGCTGATAAAGGCAGAAGACGAAGGAGGACTATCAAGCACAGCTACTGTGAACATTGTAGTGAGTGACATTAACGACAAGAACCCGGAGTTTGTCAACTTGCCTTACGAGTTCACAATTCAGGAAGGCGTGGCGGGGGCGGCGGTTGGCCAAGTGAAGGCGACAGACTCGGACGAGGGGATAAACGCTCAAGTCTCATACTCCCTGCCTCATGACGTCCCCTTTCTGATCGATGAGACCACAGGAGAGATAAAGACAAGAGCCGCACTGGATTACGAGACAACCAGGGTAAAGAGATTAGGGATGCATGGAAAGGATTCAAAATAGAGTTATTGAGAAATTGTAATTGTTCATCAGAAAAATGTGTCTCTGGTTTTTAAGTTCAAATATGTTTCTACACAAATTGATTATATTCATTTTTTATGGATTTTGTCAGAAATATTTTTCCCACTAATAATTTATGTAATACTTTCAAAATTTCCCCTTAATTAGCATTTTAGTATGAATTCTTAATAGGGTACAATAGTTATTACTGTATATTGCTCGCAATCAATATTTGTGTTTCCAGCTTATATCAATCTAATATATCTGAATCAGTTTTGTATGTTGTGGAATAAAGTATATGACATAAAGGAGAAACAATACCTAACAAGTAGTATGTGTGGCTTTTCATTTATACTTACTTAACATGTGTGTGCAGGAATACAGGTTCGTAGTGACAGCCAAAGACGGCGCTTCGGAGCCCAGAATCGCCACAGCCACAGTCGTAGTTTATGTCACTGACATCGAAGACGAGGCTCCTATCTTCCACCTCACCTCGTATGAGGCCTCAGTTCCTGAAAATGTTCCTAACTTCGTAGTTACCCATGTTGTGGTTAGTATTGATTCTACTACCGTTCAAGCATGTATTATTTAATATAACCATTAAGGCTGAATGTCATAAATTTTACTAGTTCATACTAAGGACTTATGATTGTTTTAAACTTGGACACACAATAGTTTCTATAGGAAAAAAACCTCTTGTAACTTCATCACTTACTTTAATAAATGTCTTTATTTGTTTTATTTTTACTTGTCAAATTCGGTAAGTCATATGAAAATATTCTATGATGATAAAACAATTTTCTTCTGAGTTGTCTACAACCATTTAATTTCCTGTGCAGGCGGCTGACCCGGATACCAAGAAGCAGATCACGTATGTTATCCGGCAAGGCCCGACGGACCTGTTCACCATAGACCCCCAGCTGGGGGTGATCCGGACACTGCAGGGGCTAGATTACGAGAGGGAGAACCAACACACGCTGATCATTGGCACCAAGGAGAACATGGGCAGCAAACCCGGGGCTACCACCAAAGTTACCATCTACGTACAGGTACAGTGGAGAAGATGTCTCTACTATATGTAAAATGTAAAATTTGATTCTAACTAACAAAAATTTTATGAATTTCTTTGATTTAACACATTTATCCATCATGGATTTGAATAGTAATTTTAAAATTTTGTAGGTTTGACCTATCAAGCTAAACTAATGTTACCATGATAAGAGAATTGATTCAGAACTGAGAGAATTGTATTTAGGATTATACACAATTTATTTTACTTGTATTTTCACCATTGTACAGAATAGCATTTTTCGCATGTTTGAACATCTTGCGTTGTTACGCCACAAAAATAATTTTTAAACAAATCAACGCTCCATAGTTTTTAAGATATAGGTACTGTATCCAATGGTATCATCTAATTATGAAGTCATGAAAAAGCCATATGATATTCTTTTGTACCATGAAGAAGTTAGATTTAATACAAAGTGCTTTAGTAGAGGAAGGCATTTCACAAGACTTGATGTTCAGCTATTTAATTTTAATCAATCGATTGTCTCTTATGTCAGTCTTTAAATGTTAATACCATGTTAGGCTCCTTTTATTCATTGCGGCATGTCGCAGCGGGCTGCCGCAGCGATTTTGTAAGTGCATTGCTCTAAATAGGGAAGTTTATTCAGAAATGAGCGGTCACAGAAGTAGCGATGTGTCGCGGCGTTTTGTAAATTCTGTCGCGTGCACTTAGAAATCGCTGGCGACGAGCGGTTTCTATATGCATTGCTTTGTATTGGGCCGTTTATTCAAAGCGGCAGCCCGTGTTCACTCTCGCAGTGCTGCCAACCCAAGCGGCCTCGAACATCACAACACTTGCTTGCCTTTCTGTCTGAGCGACTACCAAATGTAGTTGGCAGCACTGTTACCCCTTCCACACGACAGCGGTCGACAGCAGCGACTTGTCGCGTGAAAATTTGGCACAGCCATCGGCCGCAGCTACAGCCCGCTGCGACATGCCGCAGTGAATAAAAGGAGCCTTAGAGAAAGCTTCACTATTAAAAAGAAACTGCAATCATACTTTTAGGTTGTCTTGTGGTTTTGGTTTGAAGGTGAGTTATTATTACTAGTACATTAGTTTGAAAAATATGAATTAAGTTACTACAATAAAAAACCCCCTTTAATTTATTATTTTCTGTTGTACAGGACCGAAACGACATCCCGCCAGTGTTTCTCACCCTCCCACGCCCCATCACTCTGGATGACGAGGTCGCAATCAGCACACATGTGACCACTGTCTCTGCCACTGACTCCGATGGCACCGCCCCTGGCAACAAGGTAACCTACATGATTAAAACACATTGAAAACTAATAGTCTGCATTTAACATCTTACAAAATGGATAGTCTAGTATGATCATTGTACAGTAGTGTCAACCAAAGTTTAAAGCATTTCTTAGTTTATCTCTTTTCTTCATGTTACAGGTTCGCTATGAGATTGTTGGGAGAGGAAAAGCACCAAGGTATTTCCAGATTGACTCAGATACTGGAGAAATCCATGTCAGAGATGACCTGAGAAAGGAACCAGACAATGAATATCAGGTGTGTGAAGAGTATGATTCTAAAATAAGATGTTTAACATTAATGTACTTCTCTTCATAACAAGGTTTGTTCCAATCAAGTGAAATTCAATGTGTTTTGCATTTACCTTGAAAAAATTTATGAAAAAATGTGAAAGACCGATCATAAAAATTGTGGAATGGTAGGTAGGTTAGTTCCATACTTGTGGGGATTTCTTTTCACCTTGATTTCTTAAACTGTTTTTTAGTCCCAATATCTAAAATGTAAAAACTTTTCTACGCTAAATAACTTTATTGATATCAGTTGAACTAATTAATTTGAATAGTTAAAAAATTTCCCAACATCAGATTAAATTATTTAGTCACAGGCCGAAATGCATAAATGGCCAGTATTAAAATGAGATTCATATAAATTTATTTAAAAAAAATAAGCAAATTAAGAAATAGCATAATTTTTTATAAATAATCTCTTATGGGCCTGGAAATGGAGTAATAGTCGCTAAGAGATTCCAAACTCTCAATGTTCATTCCTAATTCTTATCCTTGGGCGGATTTATCCACACCTGATTAGGTGTGGGTGCGTTGCATACCCACATTTTTAAATGATCTTTTTAAATAATTGTAATGAACTGTAATATAAATTATTAAAAGAATTATTGTGTTTGGTAAAAGGAATAGGCTAACTTTTTATGCCTAAAAACTACCCATTCCAATGGGTTTTGATAGTGAGTTCACTAGCAAAATTGCCTTGATCAACACAATTCATATGCAAATGTATTTTTACCCCACCTGCTATGTAAACTCAAACTTTACTCCCTGTAATGAGGAAGTAAAGTTTTACTTTGTCTCCCTAGGAGGCAAATGTTTTGCTTTATAAAACCACAATAACTTTAAGAATTTGGCAACAAAGAGCCGTGAAAACTGGCAACGCTATAGCTATATCTGAGTGGAAGGGAAAAGCCATCTGATTATTTGCCAGTAACAATTGACATTCTAAGCTTCAAGGTTAAAAGACCAACAAAATTTGTAGGTAGTGATGTATGGTAAGTGTTTTTTTCCTGGAGATTTAGGTTGGAGGAAATTATGTTGTGTATTTTTGAAGTCAAGTACATTATTTCACTCTAAAAACCTGTCCCTCTGAACAAATTTTTACTTAATAACCTCCCTCACTTGTTTAGGTGGATGTGCGAGCGTACGACCTGGGGGACCCGCAGCTGTCCTCCATCATTTCTGTTCCGGTGTTCATCCGACACGTGGCCACGGTACCTCCAGACGTAGGGCTTGGGTTCTCCGATGACCTCTACACCATCGAGGTCCCAGAGGACACTCCCTCTGGAGCCCTGGTCAAGGTGTTCAACGTCATCCACGGCAGAGTCCAGTCCCACGCTGTGCCCTTCAGGTGCTCTATCACCAGTGGAAATGAGGCTGGTGAGTTCAAATTGATTTGGTTAATTTGCTATTGTTTTACTGAAGGCTGAATTTTGATCATCTGATTTTATGCTCTCGACACTTTGACTACTGGAAGTCAAAGGTGTAAATGGCAATGTATGGTATCAACTCCATAGACAGTTGCTCACAGCACATGAGTCGGAATTGAGTAACCAAAATTAAACAACACAATTTAACATTGAAACTAACATCACATACTGCAAAAGCATAGCTGTTCTGTGGTAAACTCTGAGCTCCAACTAAACCAATATGTTAGAGATGTAGTTTAATCTTTCCCCTATTAATTGTTACTTGGTTAGAATTCAGTTAGTTATTACTCTCATTGGAGCCACCCATGGTCAATGTGTTAATGAGATAAAAATTCTGTTATTAGTTATGAGTACGAATATTTTTTTAATTATAGCAAACCAGGAATTTTAGTATACCCTCACTCCTGCTACTTCACCTATCTTCTTCCATAATCCTCCACTTAATCTCTCCTTATAATGCAGTCAATTAGTGTTTACACTAGGAAATTTTTGGGGTAGTTTTGATTTCTTTTATTTCTTATGTTTTTTGGGGTGCTGAATCCGAATCTGAGGTTTGCTAACAAAATTTCTTGACGGAACATTGCCAAAAATGGAAAAAGTGTGAAAAAATTGGTACTTTTTGTAATTTTTGGCTTATAACTCAAGAACTATTAACTTTTCGTAAATAATGTATATTATTAAAATTAAAGTACGCAAAATTTGCTACAAAATGCACACCCTACTTGTTATTCTCCGATGAACTATTTGGGCTCCAGGGCTGTTTGAATATTGGAGTTTTAGCGAATTTCCCTATATTGAATACACTCTTACGGTAGTAGTCACGGTAAGACCTAAGCCCGGGACCATGTTACTTTTTCATTTTGAGGTCCCCCAAAGCCAAAAACACCGTTCGTTCAAACTGATATATATGTATATATATATATATATATATATATATATATATATTATATATGTATATTATGTATATGTCAGTGAACACGATAACTTTTGAACCGAACCTCCGATTTTGATAAAATTTGGTACAGGGGTGTAAGGCAGCACTTATAGAAGTTTTCGTTTGGATTTACCCCCTCTATTTTCATTAACCGCAACTGAGTTGCATAAACAATAATATTATATTTAGTAAATAAGTTTATTTTTATTGCTTTCAGGCATGTTCAAAATTGACATAACAGAAGACCGCAACTGTGAGCTCAGGTTGGCAGGAAAGGTTGATCACGAGAAACAGCCTGAGTATGTTCTGAAACTGCAACTCGACACCCTGGCCGGGTTGAGCAATCCTGCCCGCACCACTACCATGGTGAGTTTACGACTTAGTCTTGGAAAAAATGAGATACTTATGAAAAGCAAATAAAAATATTGTAACCAGTTTTATGTTGCATAGTAAACTTACATCTATGTATTTTTCCAGGTGAAAATTCATATAGAAGATCTAAATGATAATACCCCTCAGTTTATTTACCCTGAAACAAGCAAGCGGTTCAAGAAGAAAAAATATTATGGCGCTGTTGCTAAAGATCGAAAAGAGATTGGGGGCACAGTTTTACAAGTGAAAGTAAGTCGATCTGGTTGATTTTAACCCATTTATGCCCAATGCTCCTTTTTTGAACAGTTAGAACCAAGACTGGTGTAAAATGTTATATGGCATTATTAGAACAAATTTAATTGACATTTTGGATTGAAAATATGGTCATCTTTTAGATTTTAAAGCCGTACTGGCACAAACACAGTAAACAGAAGTAAAAAGTAGCAAAATCAGTGTTGACCAAGGTGCAACTCTCAAAGAATCAACTGATCCCATCAACTTCCACGCAAGCCTGCCACCATTTATTTTACGTGGGCCCTCCCACCAACGTTGCCACAGATCGGCTAACCCTTTAAGAGTTGCACCACCAGGTCAGTTTTGGTCGTGTGCGGATTCGAACCCGCGCCGACATAGACATCCTGGCCAGGGATGCCTACGCCTTAGCCATCTGAGATAACACGGCCAGCAGCCTAGACACCAAAATAAGGGTTTTGAATAGTGTGCGCTCCTAGCGGGGAAATTTGTAGGCTGTTAGTGAGTGAGTTTGCTACCAGAGCGCAGCACTAAGAAACTGCATTCAATTCACAAGAAACAATTCAGGCATAAATGGGTTAATATCATTTAGATATCCTAGTACAACATGAGAAGTTTCTCTAGCGATGTATTTGATTTCAATCCCTCAATATAGCCGGTAAATTTTTTTTCTTTTTAATTTGGAAGAATATTTTAGCTTAAAAATAACCCCAGTAAAAATCTATTTTAGTCTAAAAAAGAGTTTGAAAATGGTAATTTTTATTACTGACCTTACGGGTTGCTATTTTGGTAACAAAAGGTAAAATAATTAAATAAAGCACACTTTTTTAAACTATGGTTACCTTTGTAAAGGTATACTTGGTTACCTCATGGCATTTTACAATAAATTATAATTTAACAAATGTGAATTAAAACCAACGAGCAAGGCTTGGTAAACTCAGTACTATTTATATATTGTATAATTGCCCCTTAGTATTGTAGAGTCATCCACTTCAAATCCAATCCTGAACAGCAGTAAAATACTTACATAATTAATTATTAGTTATTGTTCAACATTTATTACTTTCTGACTGGTAGCTGTAATCCTTATCTATTATGTCAATCAACTGTGTGTTTCAGTTACGATACATATTATTTGATCCATTCCAGGCGCAAGACAAGGACAGCGGTGGACTGGGTCAAGTAGAGTACAGACTGGTCCCGGACGAGTTGAACACGGCTGACTACTTCACCATTGACTCCAGCTCTGGCCTGATCCGGACTAAGCGGGTCCTGGATGTCTTCCCGGAGGAAAAACTTCCCCTGAGACTAACAGTGGAGGCCAGAGACAATCCGGGGGATCCACAGGACTCCAACTCCGTCCAGACAGAAGTCGTGGTTAGTTTTTTATACTTATACAACACTGTGTGTAATGAGGTGTAAAATCTTAATGTTAAAATATTTTCAGATATGTTTACTGAAATAATATAAAAATTTCAATTAAATGTGTTGTATTCTCTACCACAATCATTTTACATTTCATTCTCATACTGTCTTCCTTTTTTCTTACAAATTCTAAGAAACTGCCCAAACCTTTTTTGAAACCAATAAAAGGACCAACAAAATAAAAGGAGAAAAAGTTTTGTGTTTGCCTATTGATATGCTATAATGATTTCAAAAACAAAAAGCATACGGTACCATTTTAATTCGGCTAGTATTGATTACATTTCTCATGCGTCTACTATTCTGACATTATTTTAACGCTAATCTGTATTAATTTATTTCTAAATGATTCTACTATTTTTACTAGTTTACCATTAGTGAGTTTTTAATCAAACTTTTTGTGTTATTAAGTCAATAAAATAGTGTAAACATTCTTTACTTTCGCAGGTTAACCTGATCGAGGAAGCGAGCCGGCTGGTCATGGTAATAGAGGGGAAGGGGGCGGGGGAAGTGCAGGGGTGGGGAGAGCGACTGGTCGGGGTGTTGGAGGAGGTGGGGGGAGTGATGGTGGGGGTGGAGCGTGTTGCCGCACGACAGTGGACTCGGGACAACATCACGCTGGAGACTGACCAAGCGTCTACTGACCTGTGGTTCTACACCGTGGACCCTGCTACGGAGAAGATACTGGCCAGGAATAGCACAAAAGTCAAGAGGTGAGTGAGGAGATTGAAATTTTAATTTTTGAAAATTGTTTTAATGCCACTTAAAGTTGAAGAGTGTAATGCAGAATTTAAAGTCAAAATAAGTCTGCATTTAATACAGTAAAACTCCACGAAATCCACTTCCAAGAACTTCACTTCTCCGAACTTCAGTATTTGACTGTGTGCGACAGCATTAATTAATATATTTTTAGAGTATTTTTTCATAACCCAGATGTTATATATTACACAGAAATTTTAGTCATTAGATGGGAATCTGTTGCTATTTTAGCCATCAATCACTACAAACTCTCGATCTTCGTTGAAACCTATATTACAGTTTTTTGTTTCAATGTAAAGCCATTTAACATGTGGCACCATCACTTACAACTACTTCTCCAATGTTAAATAATTATTGTAAACCTCTATCTGATCGAGTACAGTAAACTTCCTCTAATCCGGTACATCCGGGACTTGACCTGTGCCGGATTACGGAATATACCGGATTACAGGATGAATATCAGGAAAATGTAAATTAAACAAAAAATGACTATAAAACACTTACTTTATTATAAAAACAGCTTTCAAAGAATAAAACCATTGAATAACATACTCCACTGTAATGAAAAATACAATACAGTGTATGATTATGAAACATAAAAGAGTACAGTAGACACCCGATTATCAGAATACTGTCCTGCGAACAGGTGCACAGGATGGTCGGAAGGAAGTTCATTGCCCGCCGACCACTGACTCGAAGACAGAGTTATAAATATAGACCCTCCCCCCTCACCCCATACCTTTCGTCTCTCTCTTTCCTTATTTTAAATATGAGTCTTTGGATCATTGAACATTGGACTTAGCACTGTATGCTGACAATTAGTGTTTTGGATTAGGCCATGATGGCAGAATTCAATTCTTAAAACGTGCCAGCAAGCGATTTATAAAATTAGCCGATGTCGGCCGAAGACGACTCATCTTCCCTCCACGCATGCCAATACAAAATACGCTTTGTATGACACAGTGTCGCTCCGGGGTTATTTCCGATCCCAAACCAATTCGAACACTCAAATTGTTATCGTTGTTTCTGTAAATTCAATAATTTTTCTGAAAGTCGTGCCGGATTATCGAACATGCCGGATTATCGAGCATGCCGGATTATCGAGCATGCCGGATTATCGAGCATGCAGGATTATCGAGCATGCCGGATTATCGAGCATGCCGGATTATCGAGCATGCCGGATTATCGAGCATGCCGGATTATCGAACATGCCGGATTATCGAGCATGCCGGATTATCGAGCATGCTGGATTATCGAGCATGCCGGATTATCGAACATGCCGGATTATCGAGCATGCCGGATTATCGAGCATGCCGGATTATCGAGCATGCAGGATTATCGAGCATGCCGGATTATCGAGCATGCCGGATTATCGAGCATGCCGGATTATCGAGCGTGCCGGATCATAGGATGCCGGATTAGAGGAAGTTTACTGTAACCTGTATACATATTATCGCCTCCGGGCAACTTCATATAAGTTCCAATTTTTTAGGTTTGTGGGTTTATTTGTAATGAGTTGATTACGAGTGAACATAATAATTTAATAATATCATAATAATTTTAATAACAACACCCCCTTCAACAGGTCGCTGCTGAGCGTGGAGGCCCTCTCCAACATCACGGAGGCGGTGGCAGGCGCAGTGCAGGCGCCGGTGACCACTATACAGGCACCAGTGGTGGTGACGCCGGTGCGCACAGCTGTGGTGGCTGTGCAGTGGGAGGTGTTCCCGTACGCACTCATCATCATTGCGGCACTCATCCTCATTCTCGGCTCTGCGGGCATCATCTACATCTGCATCTCATGGTCCAGGTAGGAGAGGATAGATATCTACACTCAGCAAAATTGACCATAAGACCATTATTTGGGAAAAATTATCATAGTTAAAAAGTCTTTTTTTCAAGAAACACATATTTCCATCATTTTTCCAGTAGCACCTTATTTAACATGACAACATAAGGATAAGGAAGAAAAAGAAATTGCCAAAAAGTTGACTTTATGTTTTTTTTCCAAAGATTAGGAATATATTTTGTCATAAGAGCTTAATCAAAACGAAAAAAAATAAATGTATAAATCACAAACATTTGAGAAACAGCTTCACGTAGACATTTTGAAAATCTCACTGTGACAGCTAGTTGACAATATTTACTCTTAGAACTATAATCCCTAAATGGATATCTCTTCTTGTTTTTTACAAAGTTATTTTGCATTAAATATTTAGACTAAGTTTGTTTTCTTTTTACAGGTATAAAGCGTACAAGGAGAGGATGAACAGGATGTACGTTGTGCCCCGGTATGATCCCGTGTTTGTAGAACCAAACCTCAAGGAGTATGAGACTCAGGTTGGTCGTTAATCGTTTGAAAACCTTGTTGGTAATAATAATATTGATTAAATAATTTGATTCCAATAATTTCTATAATTAACGATGAATTTTTTAGTATTACATAGTTACTATTCACCCTTATTCAGAATTGTATATTATTAATGATATCTATGGTTGGTGTATACATTTTTACTGAGTTCAAATTGGTCAAAGTGTCAATGAGGCTCCCTAAATTAAGACATTGATTGTAATCTACCTGGATGATTACATTATGTGACTAAAACAAAAATGTGTCGAGAAAAAATTAATATAATTATAAAAGTTTTGTGTTACTTAAAGTTTGAACTATACCATTTTGATTATTTTTCGAAAAAAAAGTAATAAAATTACTTTTTGTTGATCTGAATTAATAGCGATGAAAATTCTGTTTCAGGTTTTACAAATGAGTGTCCCTCTGGATGACAACGAGAGTTACAACGACCTCCAACTTGACTTTAGCAGGAAAAACCACGCTTTTACACTAGATAATGTGAGCTACATAACCAAAGACAATGGCGACAGCATAGGTGAGTACTAAGAATCCGTTATGCTAAAATTTAAATCCAAAAATTATGTTTCTGGTTCTACTACGGTTAACCCATTTGAGGATTGTAAAATATTGAGACCTGATAAGTTTAGTGGTGGGATAGTTTTTAGCACACTTTGATACTTTAATACTTTATTTGAAACACTAATGCACTTTGTGTTGTGCGTATTTTAAGGTGAGTATGACATGACTGAAGGGTGAGTGTGATGATTGTGATGGATCAGATGAGGTGTAGCTTTGTTATTGACAAGTAGCACCTGTTTCATTTGTCAGGCTCATTAATTAATAGCCCAATTACCAAAGGCAGCCTATATTTATATATGTACTAACTCTACAAAAAAACATCAAAGCATATTAATAACTAGGGGACCTGTGCAGCGCAATGCGCTGCATTTATTAGGGTACCTGGTGATCAAACTTTGCTCTATGGTAATACTTTGAAAGAAAAAAAAATCACTATAGTGAAAATCAGATCGATCTTCATTACCAATTCTCAAACTTCCCAATGTGATAGTGCTGAGATGTGGTGCTCGTTCTTTTAGGTCTAAATTAACTAAGATTTCGTAGTTGTTCTGGAGGGCCTTTGTATAAACCCTCTTATAAAATTTAGATAAATTCACAGATGTTGGATCCAGTTCATAAAACATAATACGTAAATGACAACAGAATAAAAATCAACATTTCATTACTCCCCGGTCCTGTATGAGTTATGCAGCACTCACTGCGGCTGTTTTTGTAGTATTGCTGTATGAGGTAGTCAATGACATAGTGTATGAGTCCACATTACTATTTATGCCTAAATCCTCTTTAACTTAACTTTCCATGACATTACAAAATTTAAATAAAGAAATCACATAAATAAGAGAATCTTTAAAAAGGGATAGTTGGTTCCCACTACATCTTTGTTGGTGTGGTTCATTTTGTTTTTAGTGGCATTTTTATTTTGGCTAACATTTTTCTTTATAAAAACCATTTTTGTAATAAGCTTGTTTTCTATACTGGAGGTAAAAAACTTTTAAATGTTGTCTTTTACACAGGTTTTTTTTTAATATGTGTAGCATTCTGCATAAAACATGTTTATAATATAATATTAAATAAAAAAGTTATTACACTTACAACCAACTATCCCTTTTCCTTATAGTTTACAGCAGTTTGAAAACCCATGCAAACAAATTTAGTGTTCTATTTTAGTATTTGTTACCTTTCATTATTGTTTCAATACCAGTCGGACAACCAATAAGACCCATGTCAAAAATTTCAATTTCCAAAATTGTTTTCGGAAACAAAAATGAATTTTTCCAGGTTTAAGTTACAAAAATTATTTTTGTGCCCAAATACGCTTGAATAAAACTTTCAAGCAAAATATACCTGCTACATTTTGAGAAAAAATTAAAACCTCAGATTAGACACTCCTTGTATTAAAGAATGAAATTGTGTTGATATTTTAGTACCAGTTCAATTTGCTTCTATTCAAGGAATCTAAAATAAATAGAGAGATTATTTGTCTTTATTTGTTTTAGATTCCTTGCTCCTATTCAACTTTTAACATATGTGTTTGTTTGTTTAACTATCAACAGCTGTTTTATTTAGCAATTCAAAATAAATTGTTCCCCATGTTAATCTTATGGACAAAAAATGAACTTTGAGGGCTTCCCGTGAGCTTCAGAATTAAAATATCAAAAATCTAAAACCTTATTGCAAAACTACAAACTGAGACCATTCTTTTGACACCTCAAACTTTAAAATTGGTCCAGAAATGAGGGAGGAGTAGTGTTAACAAAAAAGGGGCATCACGTATTATATATGTAGATTTTCATTACTCTACACACAAAAGTACATTTTCTAAACGTAAAATGAGCTAAGAAAATGGGTCATTCCCGCTACTGCATGGCAAAATTACATAACGTTAACTTTCTGTGCATTTGCGGTGCAGACTGATCAGCTGTTGCATTAGGCTGATCATCTATTGCATAACGCTGAGTTTCCTCAGCGTGTACCTCGACATAAGCACGGAAACTCAGCGTTATGAGTTCCGTTCTTTTTCTTGATACTAAGTTGAATAAACAAAAATATTCATGTTGTTTACAAGTTTCTCGATATTGTAATGTAAATTAATGTTCATTACTCGTCTGAAAAATGCCATTGCGGGGCTCGATAACCTTTTCCACGCTCGGCATCTCCCTGCAATAAGTCACTTTCGAGCCTAGTAATGGAAACTACTATTAAGTTAAACGTTTTTGGCTTAGGCAAGGCCCTTAACAACAAATGTTTGTTTTACAATGGAGCTCATGAAAATCAAATGCTTAAGTGGGGATAGCTGTTTTAACAATTTTTTATTGGTCATTCATTACCTTTAACCATAAAACTAAACCGCATATATTTGTGTACCAGGCCAGCAGAGCCCAGTCAGCTCGGATGCGGCCACAACCACCAGAGCGTCCAGCCTGATCGGCCGACATGACAGTGTAAATAACAACAACATACACAATCCGGGGATACTGAACCCCGTGTATGATAAGTGAGTATATTCAAGTGAATAGTATTAATTTGATTGGGAACAAATTGATTAAAAGTTTTTAGAATTTGTAAGTTTATTAAAAAACATAAAAAATGCTGTTGATTCTAAAGCAAAAAATTACATTGTTACGCCCATGTTGGAATTATGAATACCTGGCACTTTGGTAATCTGAAAGGAATTGAATTTCACCAAGTAACTCATTAAATGGCCAGAGCCAATAACAATTTTCCAGCATTAAAGTAAATTTTATGTAAATATAAATTAATTGAAATAAGTAATAATAAATTAATTTGTATCTAGATCTTGTGTTCTTTTCCTCCACAGTCTTAATAGGTGCCTTTTGAAGGAAGACTATACACTATACAGGAGCTAAATTTAAAAGATATTTTTGTAAACATTCAATCATTTTATTAAACGCAATATTTTGAATTTAAATTAAAAGTTTTAATGTAATGATTTAATTTCTTCTTAAGTATGAAGAATGGAAACTGTTAAATAATCATATCCTAAAGATTGAATAGACCTTCCCAAGAATAAAAATAGAATAACTTCCCTAAAAAAATTCAAATAATGTATTTAATAAAATTGTATCCCTCAGTTTTTATTTGATTAATCTTGAAAAGATCCCTTAAAAATCCCTTTTTTAATTTATGGTTTAGTTCTTCAACATATAATCAACTTAAATGTAAAAAGCAAATCATAAGTTACATGTGCTAACTTTAAATTATTCTGTCCAAGAATCTCTAATAAATAAGGATTTGTAAATGATACTTATTTATTGTTTGGTAGGTCCGATGACGAGAGGGGACTGAACAGTTCAACCAATGAGAATGTTACCTTTCGAGAAAAGAAAGACTATTCTCATCTCGGCTTTAATTACCTCATCGATAGATCGCCCATCGAAACTACCACCGAATTATAGTGTTTGTTTACACATCCCACCAACTTTGTCCAGTTGAAGTGAAAGTGACTGTGTTCAACTCCAGTTAGACTAAGTCAACGAACCCAAGTCTTAGAATATTGACTCAAACGAACTTGCTCAAAGACTTACAAAAGTTATACAAATGCCATAATTTTGAGTTTATGAACGTTGTATGTGTGGTTACTGTGTAATTTAATTTTGTCGAGATAGTCTTAAAAACTGAAAATATTATTCAATTTCCCTTATAAGTGTGCCACTCTTCTGTATAATTTATAATTGTCTTTCCTTTCAAGCTGTTGTACCGGTCGTCGTAAGTTAAATAAATAATTAACAGACTTCCCATACAGTAGGCCTAATTTAGTTTTTGTTAAAGTATTTGATATGGTTTTACCAACTCAGATCCAAATTTATTGACAAAGATTGCTATAAATATGTAATGAATAAAGTGTATTTTAAGAACAAGTTATAATTATGTACATTGAATGCACATAGTCATTTGTAAATAAAACTGTAAATATTAGAGTATTGACACCAATGTGTTTTATCTGTATCTCCAAAAAAGTTTTGTAACTTACTTGCTCAATGAAATTTCCGTCCATCTTATTAAGGAGTGAAATTGGCAAGGTTTATATTACTACTACTTCTTTCTATTCATACATTTTGAAAAACACATTAAAGTGTAATATATTCATGAAGTATAATATTTTTTTAAACTTTATTGATCAACGTTTCTCTGAGAGTTATTGAAAAATTATAGCATTTGTCGAGACTTACAAATAAATATACTAAGGAATAAGTTTTTAGAATAACACGAGACCAATATTTGTTTTTGATGTACCTACTGGAACTTACATTTGTTTTAGTATTGGTATGTTTTGTAAAAAAAAATATTTTATAATATTTTCTATAGAAATCTAAAAAAAATAATTCAATAACTTTAATACAAGAGAGAACGTTTTATTTAGTTTCTTTCTTCTCACAATTCCATGTTACTTCACACTATTATCATTTCGGGAAGGCTTATACAGACCAGGAGGAATAAAAACATGGGACCTTGTGTATGGGACCATATACAACGTAAATAAATTTACTAATTAGTCAGAAAACTTATGTTTTTAGAATAATGTGTGTAAGAGGTTTTTGTAACCTATAAAAAATTAGTTTAATAAAACATAATTTTTTAGATAAAATATACAGCTTTAAGGATAAGCTCAATTTTAGCATGTAGAATAATTTTTTAACTAAACATCAATGAGTGCTTATACTAAAACTTAGCCAACTCAAACATTTTCTTAGACAAAATGGATGATCTTAATGAAGGTTATGTTCTGCTGATCATTGGTTTTGACCAAATGTTAATATTATGTATGTTTTAAACTCAGTTATATTGTACTTAACTACTTACAGGTTGTGATTCTAGCATTTAAAACACTTGTTCAAAACTTAAAATTGAATTTTTTAAGTTTTTGGGCCATAAAAGGTGCCAAATAGTATTGATGTTCATTACTTAGTTTAAGGAGACTGACAAGTTAAAAACCTGATCAGACGATTGCTGACTTGAGTTAGCTGACTTTGTATCCTAGTCATATTGACTTCCGTAGTTTTAATAGAAAATGCAACTAATGATATGTTGTTTTATATTGTATAGATTTTATTTTATAGAAATATTTAAAATGTTTATATATTTTGTTAATTTTTGTATATAGATACTTTAGATTTAGCATAGATTTAGTTAAGTGTAAAATATTTCGTTTACTGTGCAGGAGCATTGGTGAGGATGACGACTGTAACTTGGGCATTCCTTAGATTGTTTCCATCACTGAATGAGATGCTCTTAAAATACAAACTTTGCAGTAACTATGTTGTATTTTGATATCCTTGTAATCCATTACCGTGAATCTAGTCTCTAAGATCCCATAGTAGAGATCTGAAAAAAGGATAAGATGGTCAAATATTGCATTAAAGAAGTCCACTTTATTATTTTATACCAATGATATTTAATTGATGGACACCTAAAATTGAAGCATCACAGAAAATAAAACATGTACGTTTTATTGTTTTGATTTTAAAACCAAAAGTTTTATAAACAGCTTAAAAAAATATTAGAGGTCAGAAATATCTATTAAGTTAAATTTAAATATTCTTAAAATAAGTGGGGATGAGAGCTTCATGTGGAAATAAACTAATAAAAAATATATATGGGTTCAAAAGTGTTAAAAAAAATTTTGTTCCCCGTCTTGAAGTTTCTGTAAAATAAAACTATTATTAGAAATATTTTAACCTTTAATTGCAAAAAAAAAAAAAAAAAAAAAAAAAAAAAAAAAAAAAAAAAAAACACTTCTAAATTTATTAAAAACCCCAATAATTTTTTTTATTTGGAAAAGATCTTTTGACAGCTAAGCTGTTTACATCAGGTAAGTCACAAATAAACCAATACATAATACCCATAAATTACAAAACTATAAAGCCGCACTGGCCGAACATGTTCGCCGACTAAAGTTCTCAAGAACTTTTGTATGTTCGTTGCTAACTTTTTAGAATGTAAATCATATGGCCGGTAATTGTTGGTTAGGAAAGTTTGTTGATTTTTGTGTTCTACAGCCATTTTTTGTGATTCATTACGGCCATTAGGTTTTATAATTAAATAAGAAACATTTGATGTAAAATTGTAATGAAACAAAAATTTTTAACAATTTTATGCAACAATAAAAACTTTAGAAATTTTATATTGTAAAAGACACTTGGAAAATGAATGTTATAACTTGACTATTGCATTGCACGTAGGTGAGGAATTTGTACATTATCTTTATTAAAAAACAATTCAAGATTGGCATTTGTTAAAAAAATTGTACTTATTGGCATTAGTTATAGTCTACTATGAAAAAAGGCAAGCATTTCCAAAATATTTTTGTTGTTTCCAACAACAGTAATGTGTTATAATATGAAAAATTAATCTAAATGATTTAATGACGCAAAAGGCTTAGTGAAAATGACTCAAATAAATAAAAAGAAAATGTGTTATTCAAATTCTACTTAGCTAATAAAACCATGAAAACCTTCGTTTATATTATTTTGTTTGTTTATTGGATGTTCAGCAGTGCGGTGAATTTATTTTATTAAGTGGACCATCCAGACAGACAGTCAAAATGAAAATTTTTGTTGTGCACCACTTGCTTTTAATGTAAACATGTTGAAAAATTAAGCAATTTTCTAATCTATTCTATTATCTTGTTTGTTATAATTGAATGGCTCCTTCCAGTACTGTAAGTGACAAAATTCAAATTGTACAGGAACTAAAGAAAGATTAACAAACCAAATAAATTAATTAATTTTTTTGGATATACATGTATTTAAGAGTATTAATTATTATAAGGAATAACATAACAACATCAATTGTAATAAATAAGTTACATGAAAAACTGGATTTTAAAAATCAATAATGTTGTAAATGACAGTCGTTAACAATGTTTTTGCCGCTTTTTGAGGTTGGATGGCGGTTTTGAGGTTATTGGGCATTAAAAACACAGCTCGGTTTTTATACAAACATAGGGTTCTACCATAAACAATATTAATAAAAGATAGAAAGAAATACATAAAACATAAAATGTTTATATATTTAATTACCTTATTGGCAATTATATCATTACTGCATGTGGTAGCTGTTTTCCTGGCACTAGTTTTTTTTTTTATTTTTTTTTTTATTTTTTTTTTTTTTTTTTTTTTTACTTTCATTTTGTTAGGGTTCTCCAGGATTGCTGTTGGCTTTAAAAACATTTCTGGTTCAGTTTATAAATCGTTCTGGTTCGTTTCTGCGTTGAAATCTCAAATTTGAAAACAATGTTACTGGAGGGAGCCATTCATTTGTTCTCATGCACTTTTTTACTATTTTCCATTTATAAATACAATGATTCAAAATATGCAGAAAGGCAAGGAACAGTAAGCAGAATCTGAGATAGTGCATGACATTCAACCCGATATGGAAATTGAGTAAAAGTAATGAGAGAAACAGCTTCCCCTAGATGGAAACAAAACGCCATCTGATTATCAGATGTACCTCTGTCAACAATGGGCTTAACCTACAATCACTGTATCTGTTTAGTAGGTTACTATCTGTAAAAGACTAATATGTTTTCCAGATGTTATTGGTGTACCTCAAGGTACAGGGTGCGGCAAAAAAACCGACCTATTTTCTTTTATGCACCATTCAGAAACAGGACATCTGAGTGTGGTGGGGGTGGGCTTATTTTAAAGCAAATTTTATGCCATTTCAGTAGTCATTGAGTAGTGGTCGCCTAACCTACATGTTTACATTAGGACTAGCATGTTTAGTAACGTGCGTTCTTTATCGGGGGGTATTTTGTGTGTCTCGTCAGTAAACATTAAAATTTCTTTATCGGCATTTAAATCAATCATTTGTTTGTCAAAATTTTTTTTCTTTGCATGGTCAGTGGGCTTTAATTACTGAACAATAGCCAATTAATTGGTATAGATGGGGATTAAGATCGAACCAAAAAATTTGTCAAACCGAATGGTCAGCCATGTTCAAGGCATTTCGCTAGCCTACCGGTTGGCGTCTTGGACTCTGGTTCAAGATGTCACCGGTTCGATTCCCGAGGTGTCCACAACAATGTGATAGGTTTGGAATACTATCCCTTAATAGCATTTAGTGTACATAGTTCAATTATCTTAACAAAATTCTTCTGGCGTAGACATGAGCAAATCACTAACTTGTTTTCTAACGCGCCGACGAGAAATGTTTTCCACACAGTAGCAAGGACTCCATCCATGTTCTCTGGCGTCTGCGCTGACCTTGGACGGCCTGTTGGCTTCGTTTTCAACTCAAAACAAGTTGATTTTAAGTTAGTAACCCACTGCATAATTGTGCTAGGATTCGGAATTCTAAATGTTGACCTGATTGAAAGAATGCACTAAACTGCCGCTGAGTAGCAATGATTGAACCAACAATATTGAAATACGCCTTGATAAGGAACTAGAGTTGTTCAAGCGACTGCTACTTCATAACTACTAAAATGGCATAAAATTTGCGTTCCAACAAGCCTACCCACACCTTTCTCAGATGTTCTGTCGCTGAGCGGTGCGCGAAAGAAAATAGTTCGGTTTTTTTGTCGCACCCTGTAAAAGAGCAAACCGGTTATTTTATTTATTTTTATTTATTTAGGCAAATTCAAGACATTACAAATATTGGCCTCGATAAGTTAACTACTTATCATCGAGGTCCAAATCTAACAAAAATTTAACAACAATTTAATACATATTTTCTTAAAACTAATGTGGTGTGGCAAAAAGGCTGGCCTCTCAATACTACATAACAAAATGGCAAAATGCAATTACATGTGTCTCTTAAAACACCCGCCCAGCATCAATGCAAAATTTTTTAAGTTTTAGAGTGGTAGCACTGCTCTCCCCACCAAATCGGAGAAAGCTCGTCGTGCCACCGCTACCAGCTGTTTCTTGAATGAAGACTGACAGAACATAACATGAAATTGAAAAATTACTAAAATTACTGAAAAAACTGGGATTAAAACTATCATATTGGAAACCTTAAATAAATACTGATCCTATCCATATTGAATGTTCATTGTGTATATGTGTGTAACATGTAATAACTGTGGTTGTTTAACAATGTAAATGTAATCTAAGTGGTTAATAAATTTAAATAATATAATCTTGAAGGAAAACCCCTTATACTGGGTGTCCCAAAGTCCCAGGTTATTAGAATATTTTTTTAATTGTCAACCTATAAGATAATACTATACCACATTGAAATTTTGTGATTACGTTGTGATTTTTGGATAGTAAAATATGGCGTTTCGTTTCATACTTCTAGGGGATGGCTCACTGAGGATGCCATCAAAATCTTAAATGTATGCATATTTTAAAATGAACATCAGCAAAGCCCTAGAACTGAAACAACAAATGTTAACATCAAAAAATAGTTTTTTGTGTTTTCTATGTAAAGTACAATCATAAAGAAGGTGCAATTTTACACTAGAGCTCTTAAATGTACAGGAGTCACATTAAATACAAGTTCTAGACCAATGAGAGCTTGAAATGGAAGAAAAATATTGTATTAAGAAATTCACACATCAGCTAGATTGATGATAGTATTGAACTCCAGGATATGTATCTAACAATCTACTCTGTTGAGTTAGTTGAGTTGAGTTGAGTTCCATTACGGTTTTAATGTGCTTTACCTTAAATACGATGTTAGAGAATGCCAATTGATTAGGTCAGATATTCAACTCGTGAGATATTTGGAAAATTCACTTCGTCCATGTTCTAACCTACATTTTATTTGTGGCTTAAAGGGTTTCATAATACAATATTTGCATGTACTATTAAATTAAAGTACCCGTGTTTCTTTCAAGAAATTCAATAGAGTTGAATGTAACAAAGTTGTTTGTAGCAGTTCATAACAGTGTCCTTAAACTACAAAAATAAATAAATAAATTAATTAAATAAATAATAAATATTATAATTATGGGTTTACACGATGGGAAACTTTTATGTTTCGGTAAATATCTTTACTAATTGATTTGAAAGTTTTCGACTCCAAAAAAGTGTAAAAAAAAATTTCAGATCTGAGTTGACAAAATGTTCTTGACTAATTCAGCATCACAAGAATAACTCTCTAAAACTTTTTTTTACTGAAATCAATAATTAAATTTATAATAATTGTTTTTACTTTTAACTTAATGTGAAATGGTAAAAGTATCAAGGTTAAACTTTACTAGACGTTGTTCTGCATCTCACAATACCGTACAAGTTGAGTAGTAAAAATTTCATCTTATTATACTGGATTCCTTGTAATAAAACTACTATACCTCGTAGCCTTACATATGCAGTGCAGCACAGCACAGTATTGCCATGGTACATTGCTCTAATTGACTACTCCAGGGTGGCGCATTGGAATGCAAGCGATAATAACGGAGTATTAAAGGAGGTGGGTTGATAAAGGGCATGAGGGACTGAGGGCAATCTGCATCTATATAGCGCTACCGTTCGTGATCGGGCCGTGACGTGACGTCATGGATGTGACGTCACAGTCACAATGTTGCGTCACAGGATCACAGATCACGGAGCAACGGAGCGGCCAATGTATAGGTGATATGTGGTAATGGGTTCCGTGCGGTGTGTGGGTGATGTGGGAAATTGGCATTTATTGGCAGAGGGAGGTGCAGCCTGTCCGTGAAAGATACGGTAGTTCCGTGTAGGACAGGAGCTCACTCTGGTTGTGGTAGGAGACTGAAGAACTCCTACAATAAGTCTATGCTCTGGGTTATTTTAGGTAGGTTGGGGTTTCGTATGGACTTAAAAAATAGTCTATTAACTGATTATTTTCA
The DNA here is from genome assembly GCA_030545055.2 of Neoaliturus tenellus. Lineage (NCBI taxonomy): Eukaryota > Metazoa > Arthropoda > Insecta > Hemiptera > Cicadellidae > Neoaliturus > Neoaliturus tenellus. The sequence goes on from CM061533.1 coordinate 266,290,843, forward strand.
TAAAACGACGATTTTCAGTCACGGGTTTGATTTCCGGGATGCCCACAGACTTCGAGGGGTTCGGACCACTTCCCCTAAAAGCATTTAATGCACTCTAGCAAAAATGCCGGACTGGCTTCAATACCTAAAAAATAAATAAAATTACAAATTAACATAAGTTGAGCTAGAAAATACGTGTAGACCCAAAAAGTTTTTGTTTATCTTACAAAGTTGAAAATTTGAATTTTGAAAGCCTAGGCCCCTATACAAGAATTTATTGCACTTTTTTTGTAAAAATATTTTTTAACAATAAAGGACCCTCTATGGATTCACAATAAAAGACTGTAACTTAAATTTATTATTAACATAAACAAGTAAAACAGCGAGACATCAATTAAACAAAAAAATGACCTACGAAAAGAGGAGAAATTAAAAAAAACATACACACACAGAAATGTTAGTAGCCTTTGAATATACATAAAGAAAACGCAAATTGAAAAAAAAAACATTTCTATGCATAAGTTTCGGGAGAAATGCTCAACTCGTGATTATACATTTAAAATTACATACCGTTACACATAAATAAAAACTCTCCTTTAAAGAGAACTTTCGGAAAAATTTTAAAATTATCAATAAATTATGTTTATAATTCAAGAAAGTAAGTGACTGCTGACGATAATTTTAATGAAGATCAAATGCTAAAGAATACTTAAAAGCTTATACAGCAAATCACTAGGAATTATTCTCAAAACTATCAAACACGAACAGAATAAATAACTTGTCATCGAATGAATCGTAACGGTTTCACAAGATCGCATTGTTCTGCAGGAATGCGAGTAACGACAACAATAAGCCTCTCGACCTTGTGTCGAACGCCATAGAGCAATAAATACACGGCTTGTAGCGTGCTGTGCGATAGGATCGGGACATGGGGTGTCATTGCGACGTTATGTCCAGCCTTCCTACACGCCCGCGCAGGGCCGGCACTGTGTAGACGCGCCGTCGCTTCACCACCTTGATTTGAAATAACAAGTACCTCCGATAGACTATATACGTCGGAAATTACAGTTATTTTATCTGTCACAAACTCCAAAATATTATTTGCCTAATAATCTTAACTTATACCATTGACTATGTACACTAACGTGAATAGACCTGTCATCCAATACATTTAGTTTGATTAAAAAATTTGGAAGTTTCGTGTACGAGGCGCCAGAGTCGCTGCCATCGATGTTGTTATTATTTAGGTGATTTTACAGTGGTGCAAAAACATTTCACCTTAACATAAACAAAACCTCCATTATAAAATGTTTAATACTTGATTGAGAAGAGTGTAAAGGCCCGTGTACACGTGGCTAGTTTACTAGCAGCTAATATTCGCTATTAGCACAAGCTAGGCCAATTAGCGCGAATGTTCCAATTTAGCCTACACGTAGCTAGTAGAAATGGCGCTAATTTTAGCGCTAGTAAGCTGCAGAAGTAAATTCAGTGGACGCAGTTGTTAGTGCAGCTTTTACATAAATGTCTTCTGTTAATTCAAATTGCAGTGTTTTGAGACAGATTTTAAGAATATATATTTTTAATTTTGATCAGTTCAATCCTGTACCAGTCTTTAAGTGATTTAATTTTTTTCAAAGCAACTTGATACACTGCCATCATTGTTAACAGGAGCGTCTCGGAAGTTTTTTTTAGCGCCCGTGCAAAAAAGAACAAATTTTCCGCCCCGCCCGCTTTCCAACAGCATGCTATCCCCGACCCCCCCCCCGCCACGATCATCAGACGCGGCTCAGTTGCTCAGTTTCGGGTAATTCATGATAAAAATATCACGACGTTACATGAGCTTCGCCTCTTATTTCATACCAAAGCTCATAAGATGTTGGTACCGTTAGTATTAAACTGTAGTAGACCATAAAGAGGTCTGTACTGATCACTTAGTATTTAAAATGAAAAAATAGGGAATTGGAGTGGTTCAAACATATTTTTAAAATATTTATTTCTAGATCAACAATTTCTAAGAAATTTTTAGAATTAAGGGTTTCCTTCATCTTTAATCTTTTTACGTTCCTGTTATTCTTCAAAGTTTAATTTTTTGACATGTCAATTCAGAACTTTATTTAAAACAAAGAGTTTTTATATAGGCCTATATGTTAATGGAAGGACAGTTGTAAAATGCCGGTATCTCGTTGAAAACTGGCTTCAAATATTAATTATTAAAATATCAAGAATGTATAAAAATTTGAGAATCTCTACACAAGATTATAACTGGGTAGACAGAGAGAAAAGTTTTATCGGAGTAGATAACCACACCGTGCGTCCGGCAACTACGACGTTCTGATTCCAAGAAGTCAAGCTTGAATACATTGTATTACGACAATAAAAACACGTTAGCCCGATCAAGAAGTCCACAACATTCAGTCTTCAATTGCTTATTTTGTGTTTAAGTAGATAATATATTTTAATTGTGAAAAGGTAATTTTTAGAGATTTTAATTATAGTTTCTTAGGCAAATTACGCACAAACACTTTGCGTGATAGAAATATAAATTTCACAGAATTTTTGTCATTCTTCCTATATTATACCTTGCTATGTATGTATGCACAAGGGCCGCACGGGCCACGAGCCGCTTCTGATCGTTAATTCTAAATCTTCTAATAATTTATTGAATTATGGCTATTTCTCTTGACTCTTTTGTTATAATTTGTATCTGAAGTATCATTCAAACAAGGATGAGTTTTGAATGTTTATACTTGTAACATAACAACTCAATAACCCTGTCAACGTTCCATTTTAGTTCAGATTTTCTTACCATCGTGCTTAACAAACAATAATGGTGAGTGGCGATTAGCGCTATAGATCGTCCACACGCCGCTAATAACGCGCTAATTCGCTAACGTGACTACCCCCTCCACTTATTAGCGCTTTTATTATCAAACATGACAAAAGCGACTAGCGGCGAGTAAACTGTTAGCGTGCTAGTAGTCCTTTTCGCTAGTGAAGCGTTTACACGGTGCTAGTTTAGAAGCGCTAATAAATTAGCTGCTAATATTAGCCACGTGTACATGGGCCTGTAGTACTGGTTTGCCTATCATATGACTCTTGTACTTCCATGTACGCCGCACGAGATCGCACCACCATCAATAGGTTTCAAACACGCCTATGCTATGAGAAGTCTACACACGTCAGTGTACATAGTCAATGATTATACTATAAAACAATCTTTGTTTACAAGCGCAAAGAATTTTCCGTCCATCTTAGAATTTTTTATTTCCTGTGTCTATATAAGGATCCTAGAAAATCTTTAGGAATCGATTGGAGTTGGTCCCATGACTGGGGAAATACGATACCAGTTTTACAACACTTTAAAGTGTCCATGTTGTCCTTATGGACAGTTTTGATTACCAAACTGAACAAAAATCATCTAATGGGTGTTTAGATAAAGTATTATTGGAATAAACCAACGTGTTACATTTTAATTTAGTAGTTTATTGGATTCAACACAGAGTACAGCACCCTCTGGCCTGGCGAGTAAGAGGAGCGAACGAGCTTGTTTTTCAAGTTTACCGAGTGAATGCTCGGTCCCCTCGATACTATGAATAAAAGGGTCACAGCCTGTATTGAACATTGAACAATTTGATCTTGATTACAAACCCTAGACTTTTTTACGAAGCTAAAGAATCTCAGTAGAAAGCAAACTTCTTATAGTTGTAGTCTTAAGAGTGCATTACCTACGCCATTTCGGCGTTTTGTACCATAAGAACAATGTTAAATTTGAAACATTACTGTGAGCTTGTTTTTCGCCTGAAAATTAGAAACTTGATGCAATTTTAAATGTTACCATGTTGTCTTTCATTTGACGTAATTGAAAATTAATTTTAAAAAATTATTCACTCGAATAATAATAATAATAATAATAATAATAATAATAATAATAATAATAATAATAATAATAATAATAATAATAATAATAATAATAAAACAATGTATATTATCACCATTTTTAGCCATTTTAAACAATTTTAGGAGGTTTATTAAAAAATTTATCCACGTCACATGAACCGCCATACCATTATTGTGAACTTATTCAAATGTCATGAGAATCTGATGCAAGATTATCGAGATCAAGTGTTTCAAAGACACCTATAATTAACATTGTTCTCATGGGACTAAAAATCAAAATGGCGGAGGTGCTGCAGACTCTTAAAAAGCGCCCTATTAAACTTGGTGTGAACACATAAGTATAGCCATACACTGAATGCCTTAAGATTCGAGACTGAAAAACTAATCCTGAACTAAACCTGTAGTGACATAGCGACTGCTCCTATTGTGGGTGACCCGCAGGAGGCCATAGATGTTGTGGGTCACCAGGTGGACTGATGGCGGGCTTCTGTCCGATAGTATCTGCTCCGGTGGCTAGTGGCTGTCACCCGGCCATCAGAGCAGGCGGGTGACCTACACCTCACCCTCACCCTCACACCGCCCTCGCCCGGCGCGGCGGGCACTTGACAGATCTCCGATAAACCGCCACGCCGCCGGGGCGTAGGCCTACAGGCTGGATACCGCGAATCGAGACGATAATGGGGGCGTACAAAGTGGGGCGCAATGATTAAATCTTATCTCACACCTCACACCTATATGAAAGGACAAACATCCGTAGAGTTAGGATCGCGGCAGAAGCGATTATACGAATATAAACCACTACTGCATTGTGATCTTGCCCCAAATGTCGGAGAAATTTAAAAAGATCAATTTCAGACTTACATACTACCATTCTGGCAACAAAATTGTCAATAAACAAAACGTAAACGATAATGTACTTAGAAAACGTTAAAAATGAAAATAAACTATTCATTGAGTATCAATTGTAAAAAATCAAACAAACCACACCTTTTTCAATTCATTTCGACAGAATCGAATGCAAAATTTTTCATAATGATTCTTCCCTGTAAATGCAAAATATTTTTTATCCTTATATTTTTGTATAGTGGCGACCTCAAATAAACAGTGCTGAAGGTGCTCCTATGAAGAGGAGCAAAACAATTGTCCACTAAGTATAAACTGTTTTAGCTTTAAATGTCAAAGGGGCCAAATTATTACGATTTCTGAAATCCCTTGTCGCCAAAAAACTATCACAACATATTTCTTCGACGTTCCTCTACAACAGACTAAATACTTGTTCAAAATTGTAACATTGGCAAAAATCTAATGTTTCTACTAGATTTTAATTTTTTAGCGGAATTTTCCACATTCATCCCTTGAAGTGACCTAAAATTTACGATAAATTCATAATAAAAAAGTTTTTTGTTGAAGTCTGTTGGGTTAACCCATTTTGTATAGTTTTTAAGATGAGAAAGCCACGATTAAATGATCCAGCGGACAGATTAGAACCCGGGAACTGCGCGTTTCCCCTCGTGCTGCGCGGGTGACATACCCGGACACCCACACGGGATGGGAGCGCATTCTGTCCACCAGATATGCGCCTGCGCGCCGCGCAGTACCGTTAACGTTAACGCAGCGCGGGATGTCGGGGTGGGTCGTGTCCGTGTCGTCAAATCCCTCCCACACTCAAGCCGATCCACTGACATTTCAATATCTGATCTAGTTTTTGCCTTTTAGACCTACAGATTGCAAGTGTTTATTTGGTGCAACGCACTTGTTTCAAGGGTAAATCCCGCTCCAGACAAGAGGCGGTTGTCTGCAACCTGTTTTCATTATTTGTAAAACATGTGTATATTAAACTTGGTATTGATTTAATAAAAAAATGGTACTTTATTTTGATAAACATTTACTAGTAGGCCTAGGTTACTAAGCTACTTAATTTAAATAAACTTTCCCCATTTTACCTAACTTAGATGTAGTAGAGATAATATCAGGATTATCTACAATTCTTCATGCTAGGCCTATATCATTAAAAACATTAGTTAACAGTTATTACGATAAAAAAAATCTGTGCTAAAAATGGCTCAATTATTACTTAAACCCTATCATCTTTCTAAATGTAGGCATATACCTTAAATTGTTATTTATTATAATAACAGTGAATTGTTTAATTTTCCATACATATTAGGTTTCTTAATTGTGTTCCTCAAATCCTCAAATTCTCAAGGGTCCCATTACGCCAAATTAACTTTAACCCATTATAGCATTCAAAATATAAAAAATAAAAAGCGAATCAGATAGCCCAAGTCTTTATCTTTAATTCGAAACCCCTCCCAGCACCTTTATCTGACTTAAAATAAATGCGCAATATGGGAGCAGGTAAAAAGCACTGCATGACGTTCTGAGAGAGACCATTTAGGACTTTTAATATTAGATAACTTCATAATAGAATCAAACTTTAAATCTGGCCCTTATAAAGCTTTGCAAAATATATGTATATTTCTGCAAGGCATCATAGGGCAGCAAAAACTTTATTTTTCGCATAATATTTTATTTTTACAAACACACTTGGGATAAAATGAATCTGTTTCTACTTCACTAAAGTTTTATAATTTTTTCGTCTGTTAACATCCGGTTTTGGTTGGTACCTGTCCAACATCCGTAATCCAATTTTAAAACTGACCTCAACCTCTCATCCAACATTCATAGCATCAAAGGCCGCTAATGTTGATAAACAGCTCAGTGTTTTCAGTTATCTCGCTCCGTTAATCGCACGTTTTATGGTACGGTATTATGCTAATTGTTTCTATTACCATGCACATGCAGTCGACGTTCGGCTCTCTCTAGCAATTTGATTTCTATCCGCATTACATTCTTGGCGGATACCATTATCGGCTTTCCTTGTTTACCAAGATATTGTTATCTTGTTCGTATTGAATATAAGTTATTTGCATACTACTGTTAATATAGCCTTGCAGATCTTCCAAGAGATTCTCATTAGAATTTCTTTCTATTGTCATAAACTTTATTAACATCTATGTCGACAAACAATTTCATCAAAATCAACAAAATGCAATCCTTTAGGAGTATAAAGTATACTCATCCCCACATATTGTTCTCATCTGTTAGTCTTTATCACAAAGATAAAAACTTATGTAAATTTAAAAACTAATTGTAATACTGGTTAGATTGTTAATAACTTGATTATTAATTTAATCAATGCATGGCATAGCTTACATATAAAACCAACAACTAACTGTTGTTTTAAAATCACGCCTTGTCGTATTTTACGACCGTGCGTGTATCCATGACATTGCATATTTTCCGTTTTCGTTCCCCGTTCTCACAGAGCTTGCTAATTCGTAGTTTAGAAACGAATGAATGAATGAGTGACCTAACTTAACTGCATGCCATATGCTTCGACATTTTTTCTTGTGGCTCCGTTTCCTCCGATAATTTCCTTGGATGAATGGGGGTTATTTATAAAAGGAAATAAATTATTGCTAGTTAAATTTGACAGCGTAATTAACTCAATCTTATTAAAAACAGTTATTATCAACATCAAAGTTCTCACAAAATTCATTCATGATTGTCGCAGAGAAATATTATTACAACTGCTTCATAATCATTGCGTTTTATGGAAACCCGCCTTGAAACAATGTACTAAACCGGTACTGTTGGTGTTATGAATGGAAGTTGTCGCTCATTCACAAGTTTGTGTATTTCGTGAGTGGGAGAGATCAACTTAGCTCATGTCATATTTATCTATATCACAACCATTCTGTCAGTTAGAAATACGAGACGAGAACGCTGTGAATTACTTTCACTGGCACACCCTGTACAGTAAAGGCTGGTTGGAATAGTAGCCACTTAACCTGAGATAATCTCTTCGTATAAAACTTCACGATCATACTGTCCGATGTGTTTACCATATATAGTATTTTTATGAGTAGGTGGTTGTTACTTTGGCCTTGATACTTTTGTATCCTGTATACTTTGTATTTGAAAGATTATTTCCTTTCTCGATTCTAAATGCGTTTGCTTTTAAGTCTGACCGTGTAAGCTTTTTTGCTTACATAAAAATTCTATAAACCTTGGGGTAGTGGTCTTGGGACCGAATCAAAATGTTTTTGTTATGTTTACTTTAACACTTGATGTATTTTTTAACGTGTTGTTAGAGAACGATCCAAAACCAGTCCCTGTTACTATCTGATGTCTACCCGTTGTTAGCATCATTAATTAATAGCCCGATGACAAATCGAAACTGGGTCCAAATCTCACAATTAAAAAGCTCCTAACTTTTCTCAGGATCGAACAGGCAACCACTAGATTCAAAGGCGAACACTGTAATCGGATACCCATCCAGTATTTAAGAACGTTGCACGTAAAAGTTTCCGTTGACAGTAAAAGTGATAATGATTCCCTAACCAGCAAGAACATCGTCGAGCAGTTTGTTTGTTTTCAGTAATGACGAACGACCGAGTACAGTGCCAAAGTACGGCGAGAGGTGAAAGTGTGGTGTGATATTTACTGATTTATCCGACCCTGAGAGACAAGCCAGAGGGCAGCACGAGCGGCGGTGACGTGGACTGAACACTAAACTGATCCGTCATAACCTGCCATTGACCGCGGGAATAATTAACAACCAGGATCACGAGTAGGGCAAATCATGGCGGGAAAGGGCTGTGTGTCACATGTTGAGTTATTGAAGAACGCCAAACGCTGTGGTCAGGATGCTCATAATTTTCCTGTTTTGTAATTCGCCTACGGACACATTTCACAATTCAAGGTTTGTTACTCCGACGGTATGAATAAATCGATTAACAGTTATTTTTAGTTTTGACCTCTCTGTAAGATTTGAATTTCAGTAACTTTGTTTAATTTATCAACGAGACGTCATTAGTCCTGAAAGAAAGGTGGGGTATGGCTATAGACCCATTTTCGTTTTTACAATGTCATTTTACATTTATGGATAAAATACATCTAGACATAGACCAGTTTTATCAAAAAAACCTTTAAAGGCTCGCGCACCAGTAAACTTCAACAAAGTGCCAACATGTCAATCTTACAATAAATATTATACGTTAATCTTATAAGGTATAAAATAATTTACATTTTGTTACATTAAACCTTAGCCAGCGAGAAATCTAGTTCATTTATTTGCAAGTCGATTGTAGGCATTTCACACAATTGTATATAAGTTTTGAAAATATAAATCTTCTTTCTAGAAAAAATAGGACCTAGATTCCGCAAGCATGAAACTTTTGGTTTATGACACTGCAAAAGGTTCACTCCAAGATAGTTTAACAATTAAATACAAAACCCACTGTATTAGTAAAATTTCTCTCATAACAAGGGAGCCTACATCGTATAATTAACTATCATAAAAATACTGCAACTCATCAAAGTTCTGGAATCACATCTTTCAATTCTACAATTAAACTATTAAGTAGGCCTAAATTACTAACTACTGAAAAGATTTACCCGATAAGAGTGCTTTTATTACCGTATAGTACGCGTATCTCGGGGTAACAATGAGGGAGAACAGTTGGATAAGAATCATCAGACTTGGATATCTCCTCCATGCATCATCGTCACGGTTGCTGGCCAGGTGAGATAGGAAACGTTTGGTATTCAGCTCTCCACACGAGTTCGACCCTGCCGAGTTCATATCCAAAATACTATCCCGTGTGCAAGACATGTATATTTGATTAAAATTTACTGACTGTAAATTTGCACAATAATATGATAGAAATAAGTATAATGACTTCTATGATTTTCCAACATTGATAACTCTCTAAACGCTACTACCTCTACTGGATTCTTATTCTTATGCGGTGCTAGTTGTTAAAATGCTTAAAGTGTTAAGGCGAATGACACTTTCAGCACAAAGTGACCTGGTTTTTCAGTAATTAAGTTAACTAGGGGCTTGTAGGGGCAAAGGCCCCTAAAAAGTAAAATGGTTATGTTATCTCCAAAATTAACTTTCAATTCCAGACCTAGTTGCGCAGATACGTTATTCCTTCTCGAAGCTGTAGTGTGAATCTACACAGTTGAATTTTCTTACAAAATATCAAATAATCTTGACTAATCTTTTAGGCTGTATAAAATCAGTAATGAACCAAGAACAAAAATTAAATTTATTACACTAATACTGCCAGGAACGATAAAAATAGGTTTAACCCTTAACATGTATACATAATGAGTTCGTAACTCAAGTAAATGCAATAGTTCAATTCAACATCACAAAATAATTATTAGCCCATTAATACTGTACACTAATGTATCCTGGAACCCTGTGCCCCCAACTACTCCCAAGCCCCAGTATCCACCACACTCGCCTTGTCCCCGAAGCCTACCCCGCTGCCCTTTTGTGACCGGTGCTTCCTGTTCCATACTCCCCCGTGGAATGAGTACCCCTATGGCCCCGTACCAATGTGCCCCCCAAACTCCCATGCCCACATACCCGACGTTCTTTCCCAAGGCCTACGTGCCCTCTATGTATATTTTTCCTCCTCCATGCATCCCAACTACCCTACCCCCCCCCCCCTCAATGCCACGGACATCTCTAGTGCCACTTGTGCCCCCATTCCCATGCCCTCTTGCATCCCTTACCTCCGTGCCCCCAATGCCTACCGTTCCTCCCCATGCCCCTAATTTTCCTCAAGCCTCCCCTTTGTCCCCCTTTCCCCTCCCATGTCCTTCCTGTATCCCCTATGCCCCCGTGTCCCAAGTACCCTCATGCCCCATTTCCTCGTATCCCGAGTACACCCATGCCCCCGTACACCCCACTCTCTTGTGCCCACATGCCCGCCGTTCTTCCCTGAGGCCACCGTGCTATGTCTCCCATTCCATCCCCCTGTTCCCCATGCCAAACTACCCCCCGTGTCACCGACTTTCCTAGTGCCCTAGTGCCGAGGGCCCTATTCCCATGCCCCCGTGCCTCCCTTACCCCCGTGCCCCAATGCCTGCAAGGGGGGGGGGCATGCCCCCATGCCCCCATGCCCATGCCCCTAAGTCCTCTCAAGAATCCCCCTTGCCCCCGTTCCCCTCCCGTGACCCGTCCTTCCTGTACCCAATATGCCACCGTGTCCTGAGTACCCCCATGCCCCCGTACACTCTTGTCCCGAGTACCCCGATGCCCCCGTACCCCCCACTCTCCCGTGCCCATATGCCCGTTGTTCTTCCCAGAGGCCCCAAGCTATGTCTCCCATTCCTCCCCCGTGTACCCCAAACTACCCTCTGTGCCACCAACTTCTCTAGTGCCACTTTTGTCCCCATACCTATGCCCCTATGCCTGGCGTTCCCCTATGTCCCCAAAGCCTCTCTAGTGCCCCCATGCAAAACAACTCCCCATGATATCGATGTCTCTAGTGCCTCTATGCCCATGCCCCGTGCCTCCATGCCCGCCGTTCCTGCCCATGTCTCCAATGCCCCCGTGCCCCATGCCTGCCATTCCTCCGCGTGCCTTCTATTTCCCTCTAAGCCTCAACGTGCCCTCCGTTCCCCTCTCGTGACCCATGCTTCCTGTACTCTCTATGCCCCGTGGCCCTTGTACCTCCCATGCACCCGTACCCCAGTGCCCCCTTGCCTCTGTACCCCCAAATTCTAAGGTGCCCACACGTCCATCGTTCTTTCTTGAGGCCTCCGTGCTCTCTATGTCCTCCATCCTTCATCCGTGTCCCCATGCTCAACTACCCGTCGTGCTACCGACGTATCCGGTGTCCATTATGCCCCCATGCCCATACCCCCGTGCTCCCCCATACCCCCGTACCCCAGCAATATCCCCGTGGCCTCCATGACTGACATTAATCCCCCTTCCAAGTATGTGCCCCCATGCCTCCACCAAGGCCCCCATACCCCCTACCTCCAGTGCCACCGACACACCTAGTGGCCCCCAAGAACCCGGACCTATGGTGATCCCGTGCCCCCATGCTCGCCGGTCCTCATCTCCTGTGCCCCCCGTGCCATATATTTCCTCCATGCCTCCCCGGGCCCCCATACCCCCGTGCCCCCCCCACCCCTCCCTTGTGTCTACCGACGTTCCTTGTGCTATGATTGTAGTCTATTTTGTTTGTTCGTCCAAAACATTGTTGAAGTAGAACATTTTTTTACATACGTTCGTTTCGCACACTATCATTTACATGAAAAGATCCCTGCATTTATATACTAACGGGAATTTGTAGTTTCTGTATGACCTATGCAAGGTAAGAAGCATATAATGAATATGACAAAATATTCCTTATACGCATGTTATCCAATGTTAGTAGTTTACATAATATGATTCAGTAAAAAATAAACAAATACTTAATAAAACCATTCAACTCTAACCACTAAATAGCCATTATATAAACAGTAATGTAATAACTAAACTACTTGCACTGAGTAAAGACAATATATTAACGATTTTATCAAACATACCACGGCTAAGTCACTTTTAACTGCAGTATATTCAGCACACAAAATCTTAATGTAGGCTACTCGTACAAATTACATAGATGGGGCCACAAAGAAGAAATCTACTGTGAATTCGTAATTTTTCCATGACCCATGTTTTCCTTTTTTATAGTGCTCTGGCAATTTTAAAAAGTTATAATTTTATAGTTATCTTAACACAAAATAGCTGCTCAATAACCAGCTGAGTTAACGATAAAAAATATACACAGAAACATCTGCTTAATCACACGTGTAGCTCTAAAAATCTTCTTCCCATTAGATTAACATTGGAACTTCAAGGTCCAATGGGGTGGAGCCCAGGTAACTTTTGATGATTCTGGTATTTTTCCTTGCGTCCTTGGCCCTCAAGCTTTAAAATGAGCCATCAACCGTTACCCTATCTTAATTCTAACTCGAGATATTTAGTAGGGACCGATTCGCTTACGGAATTATATATATAGACTAGGGATCGCCCACTGGTCGAAATTCGACCAAAAACTCAATTCATCTTGAGTCAATTGGATTTAAAATGTTTTATAACTGGAACATCTGTTCTTCTTGAATTGCTATAGCATTTGTTATTATAACAGCTGTCTATAATGATTTAATCAACTATCGTTCTTCCATAAGATTAACATTGAAACTTTAAAAGCCCATAGGGCGTAGCCCTGGGGGCCGATGGAAATTATAATGTGATTCTGCTCATCTACAGAATGATACTTTTCTAACGGTATGCGCGGATTTCTCCTACGATGCACACGAGCTGAGAAAAAAGGAGGAAACGAAACATGCTTGCCTATTAATATATAGACTAGAAATCGCCCACTGGTCGAAATTCGACCAAAAATACGGTTGATCTTGAGCCAATTGGTTTTCAATTATGTTTTATAACTAAAACATCTGCTCTTCCTGATTTGCTAGCATTTGTTATTACAACAGCTGTCTTATAATTCAATCAATTATCCTCCCCGTTAAGATTAACATTGAAACTTTGAAAGCCTGTAGGGCGTAGCCCTGGGGGTGGATGACATTTAAAATGCGATTCTGCTCATCTACAGGACTATACCTTTCTAACGGTATGCTCGGATTTATCCTAGGATGCACACGAGCTGAGAAAAAAGGAGGAAATGAAACATGCTTGCGTATTAATATTATGAAGGTAAATGTAATAGGAGGTAGACAGGAACGAATGCATTATCTTACGTATGAAGAAGCGCAACAAAACTACGCTTTTGTAGTAGTTTCTCTACCAACAACGAGTTTTCGTTAACTCTCAATTTCTCTGTTATTTATGGTCGAATAATTTCAAACTTGGTGTTAATGAATATTGAATTAAATTTGACACATTTTACACGTTGAAGGTTTTATAATACTTTGATAATAGTTCATGTTTTTATTTATCTTTGAAAATTTTAAATGGCCATTTTTAAACAGGAAAAGGTAGAAATGTCAAAATTCATAAGTAAAACAGTCTTGGCATACTTAATATTTATGAAAACATTTCAACTCAAGATATCAGGTGGTTTTAAGATCTCTTCACTGACCCATCGTTATGTTGTAATATGTTTATCTCGAAGCAAGGAACAAACACATAAAAAGTGTTCCAGAGAGTTCCAGGACACCTGAATATTTATATTTGTGGATTTATTACAATTTTAGCTTATTATACAGAGTATCAAACGTAAGTTTATTTTCCCCTGATTTCTATATCCGTAATACAATAAAAATTGCACATTTCACGTATTATATTTCTAACATTTAGTGAAAATAAAACCTCATGAGGCTTCAAAGGATCATGTAGTCAACATCTGTTGTCTAATAAACTAAAATTAAATAACTTAAGAATAGTATTTTAATTCATGGATGTAGTTCAAATACGATAACGTTTCAAAAAAGGAAACCGCTGATTTAAAGATAACATATCATCAAGTTGTTATTTATTCGCCTTAATGAATCGAACGCCCATAAATCTCAAAACGCCGCTAACGCCGTCCACATTAGCCAACGTAAATATATCAACGCGTGTTAGCTCAGCCCGAAATCAAGATCGTGTTTGAGCCCCCAGATATATCAACCTGTCCCGGGCCGCGCCGTTTCCACACCGTGGGCAGGCCCGCGGATCGGCGATACCAAAAACTATACGATCGTGCTCACAACCATTGCGAAATTATAATCGATGATCGATGAAATCAACACGAGAAACTCGAGTGCCAAATACCAGAATATGATGACGTCATGGATGATTTAAGTACCTCATTTAAAAGTATGCTGAGGGGCCATTAAATGGTGAAATGACCATGGATATGTATATTATTTCCGGAGGACACGTTTTTTTAGGTGAGTTAAATATTTTTTAATTTTATCTTTTAAACAATACCCACCTCCAGGTTTATGGGGTCTTCTTGTAGAGTTTTCCGTTTCAAGGGTCCTTGAATTAACTAACCATGACTGTCAGGAGTCTATAAGTTTTATGTGTGGATTATGTGAATAGTAATATGGATTTCTGCTCATCTACTTGACACAGCCTTTCTTAAGGTGTCCACGGATTTCTTCCACGATCCACACAAACTATGGGAAAAAAGAAAAAAGATTCATGCTCGTCTATTAATAAAAGAAGATAATCTAAACTTTTTATAAGCTGTGTTTTCTCACGAGTAGATGTATTTTTAATTGCAGTATGTGTAATTTGTAGTCGAATGTGCTGTATTATTAAACATTTTTATCTTTCACAACCAATCCTACCTATCAAACCATCCTGTATTCAGAACCCCCCCCCCCTGGAGTTCACCCACAACCACATCAACTCCACGTAACTCCCAGAGCCAAGCTCGGTCCCCGGGTGAACTGGGTCACGCGTTGACGCCTCTCGCCGCCGACAAATCGTGTGGGCTCAATTAGCAAAGCTCACGAGCCGTTCATTAGCGAGATTTACGGTAACCATTGACATCATCGCCCCGCCACACTCCTAACCTGATCCTGATCACCTGTGGCGCTGGGTGGATAAATCATAACAGACGGGTTGCTGTGGTTGCGTCACAGTCTGGTTGTTCCGAGGATGTGGTGGGATAAAGTCGCTCTGAAGTATAGTGCAGTATAAACCTAAGTGAAGTGCATGGTAGACATAATACTTTTTTTTTAATACTATAATGGAAATACAGTTAGTTTAAACTCATACCTTGTTAGTAGTGTAAAATTGCGGCCGCTGGCCCAGTTCAAGGTCACCTGAGGGATGACGTCATCGAGGTCAATGACCTCACCGATGACGTCATCGATGACGTCATCGATGACGTCATCGATGACGCAATCGACGACGTCACACCCATGACGTCACAGAAACGACGTGCTGATGACGTCATCACCCCTTACGTCATCAAAATGACGTCACCAACGCCACTGAGGTCAAGGTCACGCCGAAACTTAAAATTTTTTGGCACTTTTGCCGTTTCTCGCACTACGCTCCGAGTTTCAGTCAGAGTCCCCGTGACCTTGACCACTTGGAGCGAATTTTCGACGAGAAACGGCAAAAGTGCCAAGTTAAACTCGAGTTTCTGACATGACCCTGCCTAAATGGGCAATCGGTTATCCCTCAGGTGACCTTGAACCAGTACAACGCCCGCAATTTCATATTACTGTGACCTTGAAAACCCAATAACGGAGCGCCGACACCGATGCGCACCCCACGACAGCCACCGAGTGACTGACTGTCAGGCTCTGTGTGCTCTAGGTATATGGGGAAGTGGAGGGGGAAATCTCAAGGTCATCCAAATGGAGTTTTAAAAAAGTTGAAGAGTAGAAAGACTACTCTTGTGCTTCCTGGGCGACCTCATCAATTTCTAACGGATCTGTAAACCAATCCGATCTGTAGCGGCAGGAGTCCAGAAAACAGGTGCACCACCCATCTGGTTGTCCGTAGCACTTCCGACAATTGGTAAGATTGGAGAAGTGGAACTTAATACACCGCTGCGGACAACAAGTGTAAAAGTAGTTGGATTTGTAGATTTTGAAAGTATGTAGTACCGGTGGTGGCAGCTGTTGGTTCCTGCATCTACACCTGCAACATCCGAAGCATTCACATTGCCGGCAGGCCAGCCCATCCACTTGCCACTTCGGTAAGAGGAAACACTTATCCTCACAGCAATAGGTCGTCCCCGTCTCTTCCTCCCAACGCTTCTTTGCACAATATGTGACGCCTTGTATCTCCAAACACTTATGCTCGCAACATGAGACACGCTTAGTTTCCATACTTGATGTTGCTTCGGCGAGGGAGCAAGATGAAGTGATGCCGTGGTCAGCGGGAATGGAGCTTATATAAACTAAGGTGAGTGGAGGGGGAAAGGTCAAGGTCATCCAAACGGAGTTTTAAAAAAAAGTCAAAGAGTAGAAAGACTACTCTTGTGAGTCTATAGCGATTTCATTGATAGTGAGTGCTTCTGTATGCCAAGTTGATCTGTACTGACACGCTCCTAAATAATGTTTGCAAAAACCTGCAAAATGATTGTTGCACATTTTGCAGCCAGTTAGCTGTCTTAGTGTGAATTCAATGCAACGTTCAGGGCAACAAGTGTACTTATGCCCTCTCATCTGGTACACATGGAACGTCTTCAACTCTGGTTTTGGCTTCTTCCAAGACTTGCACTTACACATGCACTGACCAAAAGCTTCACATTTTCTACACGCCAAGCCATCCACCACATCAATGTCATTTGGCCATGAAAAACATTTCTGTCCACAACAGTAGTTGAGTTGACTCTCCATGTTGTTGTGGTGAAGGTGCGCGATGAAATGATGCTGCAGTCATTGAGAGTGCACCTTAAATAAACCTAGTGGAGGGGGAAAGGTCAAGGCCATCCAAACGGAGTTTTAAAAAAGATAACTAGTCGTCCTCCTCCTCCTCCTCCTCGTCCGTTGTACTTGGAGAGCTGTCAGATGAAGAGCCCCGTGCAGGTGCTCCCCAGACAAAAAACAAATCAATTTTAAAACGAAGACCAGGATCTTGCATCATCAATTCCTTTAATTTGTCACATACTAAGTCGACCTTGTGTAAGGTGTCAACAACAAGCTTCCAATTTGTTGGCTCAATATAACTTGTAGTAGAGTCCGCCTCGCTGATAACCACATCCTCCGGCCGTATTGGAGTGTAAAGATGTGTAAAGTTCTTTGGCTGAAGCTGAGGCCCAGGCTGGCTTGAAGTGGAAGGTTGAGTGTGGACCCCTGTCGCATCGAAATCCATAGTCATTCTACATTCAATGTTAGGGTTTTCGTTTAATACATACACCAATTTCTCATGCAACATATCCACTTCCGCCGAGTCTTGCAGATGAACATTCCAGGAAAATGGCCATTCTTCATCTGTAGTGGAGTCAACTCGAGAAAGAGTGCTGTCCGCCATGATAGCTAAGCAAGGAATGATGTGAGCTACAGACTGTGGTAACAGTATTGAAAAGTAGAGGGGGTAAACCAAAAGTACGTGGAGGGGGTATTTTCAAGGTCATTTAATTTGGGTTTTAAAAAAAGGAAATAGTGGAGGGGGAATTCTCAAGGTCATCCAATTTAGGTTTTAAAAAAAAGGAATGAAGCTTACTCCTCTTCAGCCTCGTTGTCCCCTGCATCTTCATCAACCTCATCTTCATCGACGTCAGACTCGCCGTAAGGGTAGATCGGGGACATGGGCGAATATTGTGGAGATTGTTGACCGTTGTTGTCGTCCCCTTGCATTCTAACTTGGGACCAATCATATTGTAAATTCATTTGAATTATCATCCCAGGGTTGTCCCGCAGTATTTCCTTCATACGTTCGCAAATCGTCTCCAAATAGTGTACACTATCGATCGACAGTGTCCAACCTGTACTCGTTTCAACATCAGTAGTTGAATCAGCTTGGCTGATGGTGTTGTCTGCCATGGTTGCTTGTCGGACAAGGAATGACGGTTGATGTGATGCTCATGCAGGAACATGGCGAAGTGGTGGGAGGCTTGGTGGAGTAGTGGGGGAAGTTTCAAGGTCATCCAAACGGAGTTTTAAAAAAAGGAAAACTTACAAAGTAACATTGAAACCTTCCAATTGATGGTGGCGGGCGTTTTATTCCGCAACCTTGCCGACACATGTAACTATACCGTACAGGATGAACAGTACAACCATAATAAGTCCAAACAATAAAAGATAGCCGTTGACTATCATGATATTTTCAGAGTGGATCTGCTTTCTTCTTATCGCCCTCTCTTGCATCCTCTTCTCCAACTCGTGGACGAAGTCACAACATGCGTGAGGACATCTTTCATCTGTTGGTAGGTTTGCCATTGTTGATGTTGTCGGTGTGGCTGTTGAAGATGGAATGAGGTTTCCAATTGCGATGTGCCATGTACATCAATAGTCAAGTGGTGGGGGTAGCAAAGCAGTGGAGGGGGAAGTTTCAAGGTCATCCAAATTGTGTTTTAAAAAAACCTATCTTGTTACTGAGCTTATATGTCAGTAACAAGATAGGTGTTTTCGCTCTTTTACTTCTTTAATATAATGAAAAAATATACATATTCTACAATGGTTAGGACAAGAAATACAACTGCTAGTCAGCTGAAGTAGTCCAAGTTGTCTGGCTCGGTCTTCATGGACGCTGGTGAGGAAGCCGTCGAGGAGTGTCCAGGCTCTTCCTTTGACTGCCGGGTGTTCCGTATATTGCAAGCGTAAACTTGCACATTTATACGGTAGCCTCGTGCCACCATCAGCTGCAACTCCTTGTATAAGTCGTTTAGCTCCTGCTGAGTCTTGATGCTCACCTCCTCGTAACTCGCACAACTGACGTTGAGAGACATCCTGATGTTGCTAGGTTGGCTGCTGGAGTAGAAATGAAGCCGAGGCACAGCGTTTGGAGGTACATGGAAAAGTGGTGGGGGTAATAGTGGTGGGGGTAATGGTGGTGGGGGTATGGAAGATCCAATTAAACACTTCTAAACTTTTTCCATCGATACAAAGGGATGGAACAAATAGCACAGGTGTCCTTGTAGTTTTCAAATCTAAACATTGGTGCTAGAAATCCAAACTGTTTTCTACCACCTTCCTGTACGAGCCGTCGAAGGTCTCTGACGGCAGCATCGCCACAAGGCCTACAAAACTTTTCCCCGTCTTGGAACCTATACCAGGAGTATCCCGAATACCCTCTATTATCTTTCTTGTACTCTTCGATATCCTGCTTTACTGTTATAGGGATATTATCTTGTAAAGCCGTCTGGAATAAAGATGCGTCAGTTATAACTCGTTGTAAGCAAAGCTCGTACAAGGTGCTCATCGTATGCTAGTTGGCAACAGACTGACCGTTTTTCGCATCCAAGCAGGTTTGAATCCTAGTGCGGTAGTGGGGGTAATTACGGTAGTGGGGGTAATTGTGAAATGCAAAGGTCAAAGGTCAAGGTCACCCGCGAAGTTTAAAAAAAATGCAACATATCAATACGTGACAGACTTCACATATTGATATGTTGCATTTTTTTTGTTTTTTTATTTTTTTTGTCTTTTATGATTTATTTATAAAACATTACAATAACATATGTACAACATTAAAACTTAAATCTAACACTGCTGCTTGTCGGCAATGTGGATGGTCAACTCTGTAGAGTTGCTACCCGTACAGCCGTGGGACACCAGGTATAGACAGCCGGGTTGAATAGAGCGAAGGTCCTCGTTTTGTAGAAGATGGACGAATCTCTTGGGCAGGTACACCTGGAACTTGGGCTCATCCCCCGGAGTAAACGGTGCCTCGCTGAGACTGCAGCAGATGGCCTCCCCAACTGTAGTCTCCATCTTCTTCATAGCATGGATTATGTAGTGCTTTTCATCTTTTAGTTCAGAGCACTTCTTCACAGGTAATATTGTTGACTTGGAGTGAGCATTGAACTGCTCGACCAAAGTCTGAAGGAACTGGTGAGATGCCATGGTCAGGTTACAGATCGTCTTCTTGCTCGGAGATGTTGTCGTCTCGGAATCTCGAGTAATACTCATGCCAGGTCCCGGTCTGCTCCTCACTTATATACTCTCCGTTACCCCCACCACTCCCCACTTCCCCACTTTGAAGGTAAGAGGCGAGTTTATAGGCATTTTTCAAAGCGCAATGTCTATCTTTATCATGTTCTGGGCTTTTTGTACAAATACATATATTTTCCAGCATGTATTGATAATTCTTATCCAATTCCACATCATTAACCGGAACATGAGTAAATCCTTCGATCCGTCTTTTCTTTTCCAGCCCCTTTGTGTAAATATTGGTAAACTTGTCTGAAAAGTGATGCATAATGTTATACAAGTCCGTGTAACTAGTAAAACCATCATACCAATCGATATGATGGAAGTGTTTTGAAATCCATCTGTTGGTAGTAGCGGCTTTAGTAGTTAAAGATGAATAAGAACATGGTGGTTTAAATAAAAACGAATATAGAACACTTGTATTCATGTCCAAAAACACAAGTTCTTTTATAATGAATCTATCATCATTACCACGAAACGCTTGAAACTCAATAATACCAGGCTTGGACTTTACTTGTTCTTCTTCTTCTCCCTTGTCCATTTTGAAGGTCACACGTCTGCTCATTATGAAGTCAGGAGGTCAACTGATTTCCACACCACGGTAGGTACTGCTTTTATACCAGGCCGTACAGTTGTTGGCGCGTTGGTGTATATTTAACGTGGGCACCGTCCCCAATAGGCCTAACCCCACAAAATGTTGGTTATTGTTTTAGAAACTAACCATTGTCATTTAAGTTTCCATCTTTATATTTTCCTTGTTTTCGTTTTCATCACTAACACTTGATTCTTCTCCTCCATCTTCCTCTTCTTCCTGTTTTACTGATTTCTTATGTAGTTGAGCGTACTTTTCCAATTGTCTCCACATCTGTACTTCATGAGGAACTCTATTAAATATAGAAGTATCCACAGGTCCGTATAATATAGGTGCGTCCGGTTGTTTATCCAAAGTGTCTTCCAGGTAATCTTTAATAATCGAACTTGAAAACACCAGTTGTCTCAAATATCTTGTTATAGGTTCAGTTGCACAAGTTAAAATAAAAAACTCCTCTCGATTAAGTTGAATTTTGTTATCATGTCTTGTTGTGTCTCTAAACCGCAGCTGATGATCACCACGATGTTTAATAATATCGATTTCCACATTTGAATCCAAAAGTCCTACTCTTGTCTTTCTTCCAAACATGTTACTACTTAAATAGCATTCTAGCAGATGCAAGTGTTTCATAAACGATTCCCAAGCACTGTCCGTAAACAAAATCATTTTGGGTCCATGAGTTAAAATTACAGTAGGGGAATAATCTGTCGATTTCATAACACCGATTAAAACACTTTTGTCCAAACTGGAAGAGATTGGGTAAAATATTCGCAAAAATACCTCACTCAATAAGTTTGGAGAAATATTATCTTCAGTATCCCTTTTTCTCTTTTGTATAGTCTTTCTTCTTTTACCTTTTTCTTCATCATTATTACTGGCGTGAAGTTGTCCGCAAACGTTTTGTTCACCTCCTTCCTGGTGACCTTGAAGATCTAAAAACTCAGATATCTCCTTCTCAATATCTACCACATTTTCAGGTGTACCACTAGGAGAAGCCATATTGAATACGATGCTACCCATACAACGGTAGGCAACAAACTGATGAGGAGCGGCCTGTACGCTCTGCTTTTATACTCGCGGAATGAAACAAAACCGGTTTTTACAGTACATTTTTAACAATTCCAGTTAGAGGTGTGTATGTTACAATTTTATCATGTAAAATTAAACAGTACGCAGTTGTATTAGCCGGTATAGCCGAGTTAAATTCCATTTCTATTTTTATATCCACACTTGATGATTTTACTGATTCATTTTGTTTAGAACAATCAATTACAACTATTGGGTAGGCATCGAAATATTTTGAAGGTGATAATAAAGGTGTATTTGCTTTACCGTAATATGAACTTTGGAATCTTGCGTACATATCGTACAATATACTGTATTTCTTCTTAGTGAATGACACATTTAAATTGTCGTATGGAAAGAATTGTGAATTTAAATAAACTTTAATATTTTTCAAGTCACAATGATCAAATTGTCCTGCATGTTTAGTGATGTCGTCTCTTCTACCTGTTTGTAAACCAAATATAATATACCTGGCTCGTTCTACATAATTTGATGTTTTAACAGTCCAAGTGTGTCGATCCGTAGTAGGTAAACTGGGATGCTCATGGAATTCCCAACTTCTAAATGGAATAACAATATCACGATCGGCTTTTAATTTTCTTAAAAGTAGCATTCTATGCTCGTCAGCTAATTTAACATGTGGAACTCTCCATACAATTTTGTCTAATTTTAATTTCCATTCTAGGTTTGCATCAGTCGTATTATTTGCAGCTTTAATAATGTCTTTATCGTTAGAAGACCTCAACAAAACTAATTCTTGTTTAACGTTTAATATTATTTTCCTATAATCTTCAGCAAAACCAAGCAACAAACGTAATGGAATATGAAAATCAAAATATCCATCTGAATTTGGAGTGATCGTGTCAATTGTAGGTAATACCCATCCGGCAGGTTTAAGTAAATTGGTTTCATTGGGTGTTATAGATGTTAGTCCTTTTAAAGTCGTTGTAATACCTACTTTTTTAGTAGAATCAACTGTTACACCTGATATTTCATATCTAATTTCATCAAACAGGAAAGCCATAGGATTATTTATAAATGGAACTGTTGTACCAGCAGTAGTACCGTCCTTTTTAGTAACTTTTCCTTCAATATACAAGTAACTTTCACATGGTAGTGTGTAAATGTCTTGATGTTGTATGGGAATACGAATTTCATCGTTATTGTTTAATTTCGATGAAGTGTAAGGGTTGTGGGTGTGATATTCTTTTTCCCATAGGGTTTCGTCGAATGTTGGACCCTGCGCTATATCCAGTATATCCATAATCGGTTAATTTTAATCCAACTCTCTCTCTAAGAAACTAATGTTCTCGCGTGTTAACTCCTCCACAGCTGAAGAGCTACTAATGCGGTTTCCCGTAGGTTGTTCGCTTTTAAATGTTAAACCCATGGTTTTTGTATTAAAGTGTCGATTTTAAATGTAATCTAATCGTAATAGGCTCTTCTCTGAAGTCTACCAGGTTACCGTCTTGATCCAATACGCTCAACACGATGTCTGAAATGAAAGTGGTGTTCAACGGTAGATATACCAGGTTTTGTGGCTTTTCAACAATTTTAAATCCAGGTGGTACACTTGGGTAAAATGTATGTATGATATGGGTGTTAGCCCCATCCCTGTAAGCTCCTTGTATAATGTTACAAGTTATGTCTATACTATTGACTTTTAATATTGTTACTGTTTTCTTACCGGAATGTGTTACATCTGACAGGCTCATCGTTGGAAAATCCTAATAAATCACCAATTGAGTTTGGTTGAGTAAAATCTATATAATATTTGGAAGTAATTTCAGCTTTCATCGTATTATTATTACCTTTTAATGTTATATTGTCTTTTCCCATTTTAGTTTGCAAAAATTCATTTATATGATCAATTTCATAAGAACCTGTGGGTAACCTGCACTCTTGTAAGTCTGTAAACTTCCCACTGGCATCTTTTCCCTTATAATAATGCAATACGTTATTTTTACCTTCCGTAACATTGGGAATAGAGTTGTAAGTTGTAAAATCCAATAGTGCCGCCTCCCAAAATCTTCCTTTTTGCAAGCGTAACGCTGGAAAAAGGATACTTCGTAAAGTGGACGATTTTCCTGTTAATGATACCGTATAGGAAGACATCTCAATAGTGACTGATACTTTTAGCTAGGAATTCCAAACATAAATGGCCGCATATTGAAGTATTATCAGGTTGTTCTCTTTTATAGTTATAATATATGTTTTTAGCAGATTTAAAGTAATCTTGAAGTTCTTTTGGTGGTGGCAGATTACCGAAACTATCGAAATAATATACATTGTTATTTAGTTTCTTATAACAAACCCAATGGGTGCCAGGCCCTTCAGTATTATCCAAATTTACAATTCCAGTCTCATTTTGCCACATCTTCTTTGGTAAACTGTCTTTCATGAATACACCGCGGAAAAATGGTATTTTTAAACAGGAAATATATTTAAATAATTCAAAATTGGTTAACGCTTTATGTGGTATAACTAATTGATTTCTTTCATTTAATACGTACGATAAGGTCTTAGGTAAAGACCTGCCCCGTTTTTTACCATTGACCACACGGTGGGCTTCTTCCTGCCTTTTCTGGTAGATCGTCGTCTTCTTCTTATATTTCCTCCATGTTTTCTTGTGGTGGACCTCCTTTTTACCCTTCTTCTCCTCCTTCTTCCACCTCCTACTGCTGTTTTAGCCTTCATACCCGCTGTTACTGCTAAAGCTGCTGCTTTTTCTGCTATGCTAGCGTCACTTGATTTTACTCGTTGCCAAGCTATGTCCGCAAGCTTTCTGTCTGCTATCGACCTATTTTTTGAATCGGTAAACGTGGAATATGCGATATCGTGTTTTTTACAAGCCTGATCTAACTTATTTATGCCAGGATCGCCTCTTTCCAGTCGTTTTTTCAATTTAGTTCCTGGTCCGCAATACTGATAACCTCCTGGTATATGAAATTCGTATGGTAATGCGTCTATTGCTCTATTTGCTATTGATCCTACTGGAATTTGTTTTAAAGCTTTACTTAACAGAGAAACCGCTGTGGACGTGATCCCACCTCCTTTCCTTGCAGTGTCTCGATATGGACTGATGTACTGGAACGTCATTATTGTCCTTTTATAATCGAAATGTACAACTTATGTGTTACCTCTATGACGAGTTGGACATAAATGAAGTAGTTTATTGCGTTCTTTTATTAAATATTAATATCACCCCAATCTGATGATCTAAACTTTTGCGTATTAGGGTTAATAAAGTATTTTTTAAAAATTTCCCGTTTAATCCAACCACCTCTCGCGGCTTCATCCCAAATTTTATGACCAGGTCCTCCTTGAAGAACTGCCGGTGTGAAATGATTGTGAAAATCAAATAACGCATTACCTAAAACCTTTACAAGAAAATTAACAGTGACGGCATTATCTACATGTTCAGGGTCTTTAAGCTCTGTTATACGTTTATTATTACAAGTATACACTTTACTATCCTTTAATGATGTTGTGATGGTCTGTCCTACAGTTGCAGCATCATCTGGGTGTCTTCCTGCTTTCAAGTTTGTAATATTGTTATTATTACATGTAAAAACTGCAAA
The DNA here is from genome assembly GCA_030545055.2 of Neoaliturus tenellus. Classification (NCBI taxonomy): domain Eukaryota; kingdom Metazoa; phylum Arthropoda; class Insecta; order Hemiptera; family Cicadellidae; genus Neoaliturus; species Neoaliturus tenellus. Next base: position 266,316,379 of record CM061533.1, read on the forward strand.
GTGTAACTTTGGATCTAGATGTACTGTTTGTGATAAAGCAGCTGCATCATGATCCTCATGACCCCATGACAAATTCGATAACTTTTTATCCATGCAATCCCAAGCATTATTTTTGTATGTTAATAAGTTAAATTTTTCATTACCTTGAACAAAGTCATCCCCTTGCTTCGATACTACTTGTTCTTGTTTTACAAAAGAGGTTGTTTCTTGTTTTAAGGTTTCCATCATTTGACCCACTGTTGCACCATCTGATGGCGCCGAACCATCTTTAACATTTGCTAAACAATTATTAAAACAATCTATAACCCCTACATCACGTATGATACAATGATCTTTAATATATTTTAGATTTACAGCATCGTTTTGAGTTTTTGGATAACCTATATCATTAATAACAAATTTATAAAAAGAAAATCCATCTTTTGTCTTTTCAGGTATCAAGGAATGTAAATAGCGTCTATTTACGCTGTCTTTTGCATCTTTAGGGTCATCTACGTTGGATATACGTTTATTGTTGGCACTATACGTTTTCCCGTTGAATTTTAACGTATTTTTTAATTCAGATGACAAATAACCTTTGTTTATCGCATCACCGTTTTGATTTGGTTTACCAACGTTGATAATTCTATGATCTTCTGCATCATATGTGTTATTTTGTAGTCTTAATGTTGGCGATATCTTTTCCTTTAACATTTTTAAATTTATTGCATCGTTTTCATCTGAAGGATCTTTTATGTTTTTTAACCTTTTATTACTCATATCATAATCTCCATCAGGTGTTTGTGGTAAACCAGCACTTCTTTTTAAACTATTCGCATAATATAACCCGTCCGAGGAGTAACGTCCGAACTTGTCGACACTCATGGTGCAACTGAATAGTACTCTAAGGAGTAACGCATTTTTATGAGATTACCCCACGGTTTCGTAGTTCATCCACTAAAGCCACCCATTCGTTTTCCAAACCAGTATGACCCGCTTCTTTAGCTTCATGTATTAGTTTCATTCTATCAACCAATTTATTGATATTATTGTAATAAATCACATTTGTGTTATACAGTTTCTTCATTAAACCTGTACCTGTAACAGACTTGTTTCTTTTTCTTGGTTCTGTAGCACTTATATCCAAAGTGGATGACACAAACCTTCGTTTTACAGGTTTTCTTGGTATTATTGGCATTGGTTGTCTTCTCGTTGTTGGTATTAACTTGGATACAAATTCTCTATATTTTAAAGACTTTGATCTAAAAACAGGTTGGTCAGCTGAATACTTCCTCCTGTATGCATTAGTTTGTTCCAAAATCTTTTTATATGCTTCCATGTCTTTTTCTTTAACTAACAATTCTAAAGGCTTATTTTCAAATAATAATTCAAATAATCCCCTTGTGCCCTTATATCTTTGATCACCAACAATAATATTATCATGTTCATCAATGTTTACCGGGCTATTACCAACCATTAAACCGTCTTCTGTTAATCTTACTCCATAACTATGGTAGTTTTTATTAGGGTTTGTTCCAGCTAACATTTTTATCATGTATTTCCTTCCTAAAGGTCCTTTGTTATGAATGTTTTCACCCAACAAGCTTATGTTTGACGGACCTTCCCTTGCTTCTTCTTCTTTTTCCTCTTCACTAGCAGTTAATACATCTTCATGTCCTCTTTTGGCTTTTACTTCATATAATTCTCTTATTCCACTATAGTCTGGTGATTCTAGCTCTCTTTCGGGTTCTCCACCGGTAAAACCACTATATGTAGAGGATTCCGGGTCTTCATCGCTAAAATCTTCTGATTTTACATTTTCTCTTTCAAACTTTGTAATAGGTGCAATCGCATCTCCTTCCAATACAGGTTTAGCAAATTTTTTGTTTAATTGTTTCAAGGGTTCAGTAATAGGTTTAAAAGTAGATTCAAGGAATTTCTCCCTCTCGCTAATACCTAGTTTTAATGCTCTGTTTTTAGCCCGAATAGAATCACTAAGTGATTTTATTTCTTTTACTAATTTTTCTTGGTTAACCATGTTTGTAGCAAGACGTGTTGTACAACAATGAATGTTTTATACCACGTTCAATGTATTAATATAAATTTATCAAATCCTATCCTGTATCGACCATTGTTTAGCGGTTGTTCCTTCATAATTGTTAGGAACCCATACTTTTCAGCCCAAGCCTTTCCACATAACTCTTTAAATCGTTCAAATGTCATATCCGCATTTACATGATCAAAATATATATGTTTTAGGTTGGTTTCGTCCTGTTTAAATACAATTAACATGTTTGCATTGTCTCTAATGAGTTGTTTAGGTATTTTGCTGTAAGTTTGGCCAATATAAATGCTATCTATGTTGTTATGTCGACCCATAGCGAAGTAATTCCTTATTGTGTTTTGGTTTTCACAAGATACATCGTCAAATATGAACACAGAGAATGGTTTAGCTTCTTGCGGTTGCATGACACTCTCGCTTGCATTAAATTTTAAGTATTTAACTTCAGGCACATTATTCAGTATTTTTTCCAATAATTGATACTTTGGTTGTTGTAGTGATTTTGAAAATACATATAGATTATTAAAACGTAATCCTTTAGGGTTTGTAATCAAATTGAATACTACATTAGTCTTTCCACAGTTGGAAGGTCCGGTAACCAGACAGCGCACGGTGTTTGGTAACAAATTGCTTTGTTTCCCACTATTGAATTCTGAATTATCCACTGTGAGGTCATCTATATTATTAATAGTAAAACTCTCCTTTTGTGGTATTATCTCCATCCTTTATAATGGTTCAACCTAAAATGATTTTCTATCGTTATATCAAATCCTTTTTAGGTATCGAAGAATCTTCCGTCTTATTAAATCCTAACCATCGTACTTTAACCTTATCTTTTTTCCGTTGCAACACCTTTTCAACTAAATATACATCGCCTACTGTTAATTTACTATTTCATGTCCATAAAACCCTCCTTCAAGCAATTGTCCTTTATTATCTTTTAAAATATATGTCTCGGGTACTGTAGGTTGTACTTTGAATACAGTAAAAACCTCATTGGTCCAATTTGGCAGATATCTTTTACTGAATACACCTTTATATTTACTTATTCGCACTTTATCACCCACATTAAATTTTTTAGGCTTTAGTTTTTCAACTTTTGGTTTAGTATTCATTTTTATACGTTTTAATACCAGTTTTTCATTTTTGCTAGTCACCTGGTTTGGTTTCATCCCAATAGTTCTATGAAACTTGTTATTGTAATCGTTTAAGTTTCGGTAACATGTCAATCCATATGTGCGATCCTCTGTTGGAAAACATTTTATACATTGCACTTTTTAAGGTTCTGTTGAATCTTTCAATTATTGAAGCTTTTACCTCTGAATTGGTTGAATAATGGTTTATATTGTGTTTTTTCATTAAATTTGCAAATTCCTTATTAAAATATTCTTTTCCATCATCGGTTTGTAAATGTTTAATAGTATGTTTGTCTCTTTGTATAGCTATTTCCATTGCTTTTGTAACACTTTTACCACTTTTATCTTTTAGCGGTAAAGCATCTGCCATTTTTGAAAAACAGTTAATAACAGTCAATATGTATTTATTTCCTTTATTTTGTTTGCTATAAGGAATCATTTCGATTAAATCTGCTTGATATAAATCGTTAATTCCTTTTATCACCGTATTTCTTCGTGGAAACTTTCTTCTTGCAGGTTTATGAAGTTCGTTGACGATGTCTTGCTTCAAGTCCTTCATATTGCAGGTTTCAATGTTCGTTGTATCACATGTATAATCACAATGAATGTTGTTTTAAATATTCACATTATTTATATGGGTCAAGGTCATTTAAACTTGTGTAAAAAAATGGGGAACACGGCGTTGGACTTGCCGTGTTCCCCATTTTTTTTACGGAAGGAGAAAGGAATAAGGTCGAAGTTGTAGAAGGACGAAGAATAGGTTACTAGTTGATAGGGTTTAGGGAGTAATGGCCAAAAGGAAGAGTGTAAATTTTGTCGGGCAAAATATGTCTTTTATCATCCCGAGCTGACAGCGCTTTTTTAATTTCGGTTACACTGTAGACTTGATGCTTGAAGCTTCGGATATTGTTGAATGTTGCTGATATCGTAGTATCTTCAAACAAACAAGTCTTGTAGTGGTCAAATGTTACGTGTTTTTTCAAATAAGATGTTTTCACTCCTTTTGCTTTCTTGACTGTCGGTGTGTTGTTCTCGTGGTACATCTTAAATGAATACAATTTTGCCATCAGCGCCACTATTTCTTCTAAAGGCATTCCATTTGCTTCATCTTTGAATTTTCCAATTACTTTTTTATTTCTTTCATTAAAATTTGGATGGTTCTTCGGATAGTCAGAAAAGTCGAAATCTTCTTTGTATGGAAAGGTCCTCAGGTCTTCATACATGTCCAAAGTCTTTATCCAGTAGATAAACGCGTCCGTATCCATGTATGCGACTCCGATGTTTTCCCTTCCGTAGTGTTTAACCATTTTGTTATAATGGAAATCATACATCAGGGTTTTACTGATGTCCAAAATCGACATACCTATGTATAACGGACGGTCCATAACTATTGTTGTTTTCTTCATACTGACAGCGACTAGATTTTCGTTTATAATCATGGATGTTCCGAAATTTGGTTTTTGCACTAATTTTTCCAATTTCCTAGGATCACTCACTAATTTTACATTTTTGTGTTTTCTTTTGTTCTCCAAGGTCTTCCCAAAGATGGCATTGTTCATTAATTTATAGAAGTCCTTTTCAAATGCTGTTGTCGCTGCAGCTCTTCTTGTAGTATTGGAATCAATATATGGTTTCAACCAACAAGACTGGGTGAATTCAATTGCTCTATGAATTCTCACTATACGTAGACCCAATTCAAGAGCCTGTTGAACTACCCAGTAGTGAGCCACATACCGATCTTTATTCTCCAAGGTCATCATCAATTTTGGCCATCTTCCTGTCGGTGAAACTTCAGTCTTGGCTAGGAGAGGCAAGTCGTAGTGATGGTCATGAAGGTGCTCCGGGTATTCAAAATCACAGTCCAAAATATAGCCTTTTGGACCATCCTTTGGAATCTGTGAGATGTCACCGATGGTGGCCGGGTCGATCAATTTGAAGTCAGCGTAGGGAAGCGGATTTGACATTGCCCAACCATAAAGGTTGTTTGCGTCAAAATAGCCAAGGTAGACCGATGGTTGTTGCTCGTCGAAGCCGGGGATGTACTTGTTGTTGGCTTTGACATGACGTGTTACAGCTTGTATCAAACCGCCCCGTACACCAGATTCCATCATGAGCACCATATCAATATCCGTTAGAAGTTCCAGTCGACAGTTGGTTGACTTTAGCATAGCTTGCCATGCTAATCCTGGAGATGTGTACGAGTGTAGAGGGTCCAGTCCATAGGCGGAGAAGCAGGTGTTTCTGAATTCTTCCATCACATCGCACAGCAGAGTTACGTCCAATTTTATATAAAAGTCAGAATATTCCCCTAAGGTTTGAATGTTTAGTTGGTTCCAAACATTACAAGCATGATTGTAGTCTTCAACGGAGATTTCACTTTCGTTTAATTTGCTGTTGAAGGCTTCAATCGGTGGTAGACTGGTTTCTTCAAATTTTTCTGTAGAAGTTATATAATCGTAGGGGAACACTCCTTTACGTAATACTAAGTCCAATTTATCTTCAAGTACAATCTTGCTGGTTTCTTTTAGGTCTTCTCTTCGTAGATTCTCAGACAATCTGCTCAAACTAGATGCCATAAATCTATAAGAGTCTACAAAGCGAAGTTTAATTTTACCTACGGTTTTTGAGAAACTGATGTACTTTTCCAATGTTGTAGCAAGAACATCAATTTTACCATCATCTCTTCCTAACTCTGGAATAATGAAGTGGGAGTCGTAGCCGCTAAGATTGTGTAACACGACAGGGATAAAGTGGGGCAGTTTGTAATTTATATTGCATGAATTACAAGCAGCTCCTCTGTATAAACCTGTCAGGTGATCGTGATCTCTTACTTTTGGATTTTCTTCACTGAAGCTCTTCTCGCATAGATAACATCTTGATGCCATATTGTATTCTTCTTGTTGATTCTCATTCAAAGGTTCCATAGGTACGACATTACCATACAAGCGTTGTACCTTTTCAGCAATGTCATACAACTGGTCTACGAAATACTTAGCGGCTTCTTCACCACGGTAGAGTATTGGAGTGGATGTTAAACCATAGTTTTGCAATTGGTTTTCAGACAAGGTTGATTTCACTATTAGACAAAAACTGTTGGGTTGATGCAACTGATATTTTGTTCTTCTAGTCACTTCACCGTCCGGCAGCTCCTGTGGTACTAACGTAGATTCAAAATCTGCGTAGATGACTACTGGAATCCGATATTGGTGAACTGTTTTGTTAAATTGGATACACGCTCGAGATGGTGGTGGCAGACTAATCTTCACGTCATAATTTTCATTACAAAGTCTTTTGTGTTCTATCAACCACTCTAATCCTCCTTGTCTTATTTCTTTATATGTGAAACAAAAACATCTTTTACACACTGTTAACCTACGCCTCTGTTTTGATAATTGATTTCGAATCAAGGATGCAAAGTCCTTTATCCACACATAATGTGAAATTTCACCCTTAGTGATCAGTAGCAAATCCGTGTGGTTTCTTTGCTCAACTTTTACTACCCGCAAAGGATAAACGTTGTTCGAATCATCCAGACCGAAAACATTCACTGAAACGCCAGGATTTTTCTTTTCAAATTTGTCTATGTCTTTCAATGTAACTGGGTAGGTGAGGCCTTGAAAGTTGTAGCGGTGTTCATTTTCGTAATATTCTCTACCAACTCTTTCAGGATGATCTTTAACATACTTGGTTATCATTGCATACTTAAAACATTCATTACCTTCATTTTGCACATTCCTACACGATTTAGTGTTTTGGATTTTCTTTGGTAAAGGGATAAAACTACTACCCCTTAAACCATATCCATGCTTGTGAACCCTTACATCCATACCTTCAATTGATGACAAAGTCCATCCAGATCCTCTTCCTTCATGTTCTTGAAGTTTTGTTATAAGTTCTTCCAAGCATTCTTCAATAATATCATCGATGTTGGAGGTGAAGGTAAGGGTTCGGTTTTTGGTAATGAACGCTCTCAATGCTGTTTCACCATCAGTATTGTTAAACATAGCCTCTAACACCATTCCAAATTTAATAAAATTTAATCTTTGTAGTTCTTCCCTCAAGGTTTGACCAACAAGTTCCTTAGCCTGGGTTATAAATGTTTCCAATTCCAATTGAACATTATTAATTTTGAAATGTATTACAACTCGTCCTGGCAAGGCCGTGGTGCGCAGTTGTTTCACATCTTCTTCAGTGTCCTCTTCTTCCGTGTCCTCTTCTTCTTGCATATAATTTTCTTCTTCATAAGATCTTCTAGTGGTAGATGGTCCAGCACCAGCAAATTGGGTCACACTAGGTCTTCTTCTTTGCATTTGCTGTAGATAGCTGTCGTAGTAGTCCATCTGCTTCTGGTGCTCTTTCAAAAACCGGTCAATTGAGTCTAAGTCTATTTCATCCATGGTAATATCTTCTTTTCTATCTTCGTCTTCATGTAATTCTCTGTGTATGGTGAAAAGATCTTCGTCTTGAAAGATTTCCCCACAAATGTCGCAAAGAGCCATTTCAAACAGTTTGGCTTTGAATGCACACTCTGTGAATGTCCACGCAATAATGAGCAGCGCACTCCACCGGGACCCTTTATATCCGAGGCAGATAGGTGGGGAAAGTGACGTCATATGGAAACAGGTTATCACTCATGTGCTAAATTTAGCCTTTACACAACCGTTTGTAATACATTTATCAGTAGGCTTGATAAATTGATGATATTTGGTCTAGATTCAATAATTTGTACAAGTTTTTTCAAAGACGTCTGTTTGAGCAAGTTTATGTAGGTCAAGGTCATTTGGAATTATTATTTTGAGCGGGGGATAGAGCACTAAGCAGCATCATTTACTACAAAGTGCTCTATCCCCCGCTCACATTCTTTTTTTAACTTTTTGTTTAAACTTTTTACAAGGGTGAAACATCACCATCAGAGTCGGAATCATCCTCATCACGGAATAGGCAGCGATGACAATACATAATTCTTCTGGCAACTAACATCCTATCCATTGGACGATGAGGAGTGTCTTGTTCTTCTTCTTCTTCTTCTTCAATTTCCAATTGGAATTCCATTTCCGACTCAGATGATGACTCTAATGTTTCGTAGGCGTGCAAGTCCACTTCATTGTCCGTTGAACCAGCTTCGTCAGAGTCCGTTTCAATATCCATTATTTCTTCCTCCTCCTCTTCTTGATCAACCGCAGGTAGTTGGTCCTCTACTTCTATAATTTCTAGAGGTATTACCTCCAGAATAGAGACAATTCTGTTGCGATGGAACACGGTGTTGTCAAGTGGAGCCATGGTATGGAAGTGTTGTATCCATCCAATTTGCTTACCCTTTTTATACCCCCACCAACTATACAATTTATGTGGGTCAAGGTCACGTAAAGATACCCTTTGAGCGGGGGATAGACCACTAAGCGACATGCTAGTCCATTGTCGCAAAGTGATCTATCCCCCGCTCTATTCCGCAGACCACACTCAAGTCCAAGTCCAAGTCCAAGCCCAAGCCAAGAATTTTACACACTTTATTGCCACCAGGTAATAGTTATTCGCACATTCACTTGGTTTGCAAAGAGGTACTGAACAAACTCCATATTAGTTGTATTTTCGGTATGTAAATGCATCATGAAATATGCAATCTTATCAATTGCAGCATTGTCTAAAGGTTCACAGTTTACAAGTTCCAATGTACCTAGGCTTGTCTTCTCTTCGATCAATTCCACAACTTCATTAACATCTTCTTCTATAAGGATTAACTCAACGCTGAAGCTTTCTATTGTAGCTGGTGTCTATACAATTGCTTGACTAAATCCGCTCTTCATCAATTCTACATATATACCAATTCCCTCTCCCATTACCCATTCCCCCTCTACCTTTATATGGGTCAAGGCCATCCAATAATACCCTTTGAGCGGGGGATAGACCACTAAGCAGCATGCTAGTCCATTGCCGCAAAGTGATCTATCCCCCGCTCTGTATTCCACACAAGTCCTAGTCTTTACACACACACACATAAGCCCCCAGTCTTTTACACTTAGCCATATACTCTGTCCTCCCTGCCAATTAAAAGTTCCCCATGTTTGCCACTATTTTCAATTAACCTTTCCAAGTCCCAAAACACAATGTCTAAATTAACCAAGTTCGCTCGTCCAATTTGAAACACACTATTCCCCCCAAAGTCACTTGCTCTCACTTGCTGTCCTGTATACTGCTTCTTCTTCCACGCTACAATCACTACCCTACCTTCTTCAACAACCATTCTTTTAACATTATCATACACCTTCTTCAACATCCCTCTACAATTTAAATAGTTAATGGACACATACTCCCACTCCTTACCAATGATCAGTGATCCACTCATTTTCTAGCGTTCCACTGGAAGGTCCAAAGCAGAATGAAGTCGGGATGTACAGACTCCCTCTTTTATACCAGTTAACCGGTTGTCCTTCATTTAAAGTGGGTCAAGGTCATTCAAAAGTACCCTTTGAGCGGGGGATAGACCACTAAGCAGCATGCTAGTCCATTGCCGCAAAGTAGTCTATCCCCCGCTCTGTATTCTACACACACACACACACACACATGTCCCTGTCCAAGTCTTTCATTACATACCCAATATATATTCAGTTCCTTCATCATCACTACCACTCATCACTGCTTCCACAAACTCCACAGGATTAAAGTTAAATTGTTTCAATTGTTCTTTTAAGTTTTCAATTTGTTGGTCCTTTACTTCTAAAACACTGTGAAGGTGTGATATGTAGTCCGCTGCCTCGTTGATGCTTGCTACTCTCGGATCGCCTAACTTCAAGCTGGGAACTACACCCTGCAGCCTGAAGTACGCCATACGCCTTTCTTGCTCCTGCCGTTGACCAGGACTGAGCAAGCCTTGTCCGTCTTGGCTTACCTCCAGCAAGGTCCGTAGCATCGGAGCTTTGCAGGCGTTTGCCCGAGCAACAGTTATGCTGTGGAATGGTCGAGCAGGTCCACGAGTAGCAGGCAGGACGTTGGCAGCACGCCTTCTTGAAGAACAAGAGGAAGCCTGAGAAGTTTTGGAGTTGAAAGCCATGTTACAGTGCTGTATTCAGCTAAGCGGTACAAAGCAGAATAACCAAACTGCACGTTAATACCCGTATATATACACTTATCAGTGGTGGGGGTACTAGCTAGCCTTGGTAAAGTGGGTCAAGGCCATCCAAAAACATTACCAGAACGGGGGATAGATCACTAAGTGGCATGTTAGTCCATTGCCACAGAGTGATCTATCCCCCGCTCTGTATTCCGCATTCACACACACATTCATACAAACACACAAGTCCCAGTCCGAGTCTTTACCCACACACCTATCCACTCTCATTCTCACTATCATCACTGTCCAACAGGCTTTCACACTTCCTAATTAGTTTTTCCCATTTACTCCGGATATAAAGTAGCTCACTGCGAGTATTCTCTAGCATTCTGTCCCTTTGCTCTATGACTTCGTCGTACCACTCCATGATGCTTGGTGAAGTCTGAGTTGATGCATCCGTCGTGGTTGGTTGAGAAGCTCCGCTGCTCCGCAACTCCTTCCTCACAGGACCAAAGCCGGAGAATCGGACACGACTCCTTGACGAAGGCCCCGATCGGATTGGTCCAATGCTCGGGCTGGAGTTGGAGGCGGCCGGGCCAGAGGTAGAGGCTGGGAGGTTCATAGCAGACATGGTGGTGTTCAGCTTAACAGTGTAAAGCAGAATGAGAAGACGGTTGATCACCACTCCTATATATACCCATTTTTAGTGGTGGGGGTAACCCCGGGGTGAGGGAGGGGGTGGGGGGGGGGATAGCTTAAGGACTTCTACTAACTTTCCCTTAGTCCTCGCGGTCATCGGTTTTACATACCTTTAGCACACCCATCATTTTGGTTTCTTCAATAACTTTACACACCTCAAAAACCCAAGCAAACAGCTCATCTATGTTGTTATAATTAATTTTTGTCCAGTGTTCATACTTATGAGTTTGGTTGTTTATAATACATAGATAAAATGTAGACCCATCTCGTCTTATACAATACTCAACTTCCATTCTATGCCGGTTTAGCACTTCCCAAGCATTGTGTTGATCTATCAAGAAGTCACCACCTTTGTAATTGTACCGTGACATGTTTACACGGAGTACAGAAACATACTGAAGCAAATGAACGGCTCATACAGGCTTAGTAAGAGCGTTAGAGTGGGGGGTATCACGTGATACACGACATTAGTTGTAAGGTTAGCACTTTACTTTAAACAGTAATTTATATGGGTCAAGGTCATTCAAACTTTGAAAAATTTTTACCTCCAAACACTTGTAGCAAGCTACAAGTGTTTGGAGGTAAGTTTTTATTTGTTAAAGATTTTTGTAACTTAGTCTTCACCCTCAAGGACACGGTTTGAGATTGTCCCAGTGACTTTACATCACCGCCAGGTTAAAGTATTATACAAGTCAAGTGTTTTTTTTTATTACTTGACTTGTATAATACCCCTCTCCCTTACTTTAAGAGGGTTAAGACTAAATTTGGAAAAGTAATTTGGAAAAAAGACTTTTAAATATTGTCCAACACAACCTAACAATTTTGATTTTTTTTTAGTGGGCCCATGTCCTAGTCCATTTCCCACACGGTTTGGCATCCTTCCCGTCGTATTAGATAGGCTTTAGGGATGAAAAATTCTCTTTGTACCATCCGAGGTGGTACTTGCATTGTACAAAGGCGGCCTTCACCTTTTACAACAATTTCTACTTTCTTATTACCCGCTCCATAGGTTTGACCAATAAAGTAATATTTTTCATCAACCTTTAGCCTTCTAATATCACGCGGTTGCGGGCCGTGGGGATGTCTGAACTTGGACGTTTTAGGCCTAATATAAAGAGTGTAGGGTTTGAATTGCCGAAATTTGACTGTACTTTTAAGGTGTCGTTGGCAGCGATCCCCTTCTGCACAGGCAAGGTTCTGGCAACACAACACCCCGAACACACTTGAAAACCGAGCGTAATCGCATTTCTTACCCTTGCCAGCAGGGGCTTTAACGCGCTTACGTTTCTGTGTTGGACGCTTTACTGTAGTGTCTTGGAGCTTCTCCGAATTAGGCTGGCTAGAAGGAATTGGGGTGGAAGGGGGTGGAAGAGGCAAAGATTGGTCAAAAGGAATGGAGCAAACAATTTTGGGTGGGGTAGGAGAGCGTGTTAGGTCTATGGAGGGAAGTTCAGGGGAAAAGATGGATTTACGGGGTGCTTTGGTTGGTGTGGATGGCATGGGGGATATGGGTGAGGGACATTGTGATTTGGTATAGGATAGGATTTTTCGGGTTCTGCTGTAGGGGGTTATCCTCGACCTGGATGTCTCTTCGAAGACTGCAGACTCCGATCCTGAGTCCAATAGCAGCGAGAGTGCTGGAGAGGCTACCGGGACTCGACCGCTGAGTTTTCCTGACGATGGTGGAGTTGCACCGGCCTCTTCCACTGTCGGCGGCAATGGCGACAGGCTGGGCATTGAGGCGGGCTGTGGTGGCGGCGGCGGCGGTGGTGGCATCGTCAGGCAGCTCAAGATGTTTGCAGTCATCAGATATTCCAGGATCGGGGTCGAGGTGGAGGATGATGGAGGTTGAGTCGTGTCGGTTGAGGTTGAAGCTGGCGGGTAGTTTTTCAGTTTAAGGCCCATTTTAATGAATGGACTTAATGAAAAGAATAGATGAGAATAGAAAAGTGAAGTTATTATAAATAATCTAAAGAACAAGAGAGAACCTGTCCGTACGGGAGCTTGGACGGGAATGAGAAGTGCATGCAGCCGGGCCGCCTTATATCCCCACCGGGGCTGCCACGCCCAGGATAACAGGGGTGGGGGTGGGGGGTGGGGGTGGGGGCGGGGGGGGGGGGGGGTTCGCACTTTTTGTCGGGGGGGGGGGGGTTCGCACTTTTTGTCGGGGGGGGGGGTTCGCACTTTTTGTCGGGGGGGGGGGCTCGCACTTTTTGTCGGGGGGGGGGGGGTCAGGGGGCACATGACGGGCGCGCCCGTCACTCGCACAAGAACTCCAAACTTGTGTGTTACATTTTTAAAAGACCTTAATGTATTAACTGTGTTAATAAGACCTGACTGTTAAAGACTTTGAAAAATTTTATATATTTAGGTCAAGGTCACGAAAAATCTTTAAAAAAATTAAGCCCCACACCCCCCTATGGGGGTGTGGGGCACTTGGGTTGTCATCGCTGTAGCCTCCGAAGAGACCCAACTATGACAACAAGGCAACATCCAATGTCGTGTACCCTTCGCCACGCGAGACTTGTAATTATTTACTGCAATGTCTTTTCAATAGCTAACAAAGATTTGTTTAAATAATTTAGAGTTTCCATGAGGAAACAAACTGAGGACAATGTCCTCGGTCCGAGTGCAGAGGCCGCCGCAACCTTTTGCATGCCAGCGTACAAACGGACATACTCCCACAACCCCAGCCGCAACCTGTTGCATGCCTGAGAGGAGCCTAACAATACTTCAAACTGACTTTACACTTTAATATTTTTAATTTAGCAATGCAGTAAATTTTTACAAGTCCTATGTGGGTCAAGGCCACACGGACATTAAAAAATTTCGGCCCCCGTACATCCATGGCGAACCACGAATGTTCGGGGGCCTTGGGGACTAAAAACACAAATAGCTAACAAAGCTTCATTTAAGTAATTTTGAGTTTCCAGAAGGGAAACTAACTGAGGACACCCTAGTGGCTTACGTCCTCGGTCCGAGTGCAGAGGCCGCCACAACCTTTTGCTTGCCAGCGTACAAACGGACATGCTCCCATAACCCCAGCCGCAACCTGTTGCATGCCTGAGAGGAGCCTAACAATTATGAAAAGTGGCTTTAAACGGGGGCCTACTCCCGTTCCCTGAAGTTACAATTTACTTTGAGCATTGAAAAAGCTCAAGGGGGGTATCTAAAACAAGCGTATACACTTTAGATAAATATAACACACTTACAACACGTAATTGAGCTCAACGTAGTCAATGCTGAAACAAGCACATACACATTAAACACATATGAGAAACAAGACACACAGGATAAAAGACAACCAAGACACACAGGAGGCATAGGGTACAAGTGAAACACTCTCATATAAAACAATTCCCAATACCCAAACGCAAGCGCAATATCTTACAACTAATACAAGTCTTAAAGTTAGAGTAGACTTCGCTAAACAGTGAAGGCGCCATTCACTGTTTAGTGAGGCCTATGGCGGTCCATCCCGATCGTTCACGTTCAACGCGCGGGAGCGGACTGCGAGCCGGCTGTGGCCGGGCCGCCTTATATCCCCACCGGGGCTGCCACGCCCAGGATATCAGGGGTGGGGGGGGGGGGGGCTCGCACTTTTTGTCGGGGGGGGGGGGGGCTCGCACTTTTTGTCGGGGGGGGGGGGGGTTAGGTAAGTTAAGTGGGTCAAGGTCACCCACAACACTTGTACTCTAAGTGTTGGCTATACCCCCACCACAACTGGGTCCCTAGGCTGCACAACACCGCTTCGCCAGTATGTCTCCGGCTTCCATGCGGTGCGTCTCGCTGTTCTCTAGCTCTCTATATGTAAGTAATTTTACAAGTTCTGAATGTAGGTCACTACACTTTAACTCTGGGACGATATCGACTTGTAGTATTTCAGTGTTTTGACTCAAGGTCATCACACTTTAACTCTAGCACATCGGTTATCGTACCAGAGGTGCTCAATAGCCTAACTTGTAATGTTTAGGGTGGCGTTTGCACGCCACGTAGTGTCGCCATGAGTGTCCAGTCCGGTCCAAATTTTAAGTTAGATTAATTTTACTGTGATCTTTTCTATTTCCAATTCGTTTTGCCTAAGAGTGAGATGTCGCTTTATAAATTGGTATTTCTCTAAAGTTATTGGGGATTGAAAAATTACAATTACTTTATTTAGACGACTCTTCACCTTAGAGTCTACCATAATTTCCACTTTAACTTTTCTTCCTTGCCCCTCACAGCCTAAGCTGTACAGTAGGGTTTCTTCTAGTGCCAACTCGGGCCGGGAGAACAGTGTGTTGACTGTAGGACAGCTCATGGTGAAGTGATGCGATACTCCAGCGTTCAACCTCATCTTCCCCCACCACTGTGACCTTCCCCCACTCCTGCTGTTTCCCCCACCACTTTTCCCTTCACTCATGCGCTACCAACAGTCTCTCAGTATTGTGCAGACTTTTGTAAGGGGAAGCCATGTCGCAGGACACTTTGGGTAAGAAACTTAGCCGTGTTAAAACTTTATTAGTTGCTCACTGTCCACCATTTAAAGTTAAGAGGGTTTCGACTTTAGCTAAGTGGCGCAAACTGTTGCGCGGACACCCTAGGTTTTATACAAAACAGACTAATGTCAGTTTTACTGATGAGGATTTGTTTAAAATATTGGATGAAATGACTTTTCCTTGCAAAGTTCAGTTAGTTACTCCCATTCCTGACAGTTTAGAGTCTTAGTCTCTCAAGCCGATATACCTAGAGTACACAGAGCCTGACAGTCAGTCACTCGGTGGCTGTCGTGGGGTGCGCATCGGTGTCGGCGCTCCGTTGTTGGGTTTTCAAGGTCACAGTAATATGAAATTGCGGGCGTTGTACTGGTTCAAGGTCACCTGAGGGATAACCGATTGCCCATTTAGGCAGGGTCATGTCAGAAACTCGAGTTTAACTTGGCACTTTTGCCGTTTCTCGTCGAATATTCGCTCCAAGTGGTCAAGTTCACGGGGACTCTGACTGAAACTCGGAGCGTAGTGCGAGAAACGGCAAAAGTGCCAAAAAATTTTAAGTTTCGGCGTGACCTTGACCTCAGTGGCGTCGGTGACGTCATTTTGATGACGTAAGGGGTGATGACGTCATCAGCACGTCGTTTCTGTGACGTCATGGGTGTGACGTCATCGAAATGACGTCATTAGTGATGACGTCATCGATTGCGTCATCGATGACGTCATCGATGACGTCATCGGTGAGGTCATTGACCTCGATGACGTCATCCCTCAGGTGACCTTGAACTGGGCCAGCGGCCGCAACATTACACTACTCTTGTTGTACTGCTTTCGTTTCTTGAGATATATCTAATCATTTCATAGGCTAAGGGGTTTTTTGTTTTGTGTGTTTTTTTTTTTTTTTTGTTTTTTTTGTTTTTTGTTTTTAAGATAACTCCTCCAACAACCGAATTTTAAGTTTTTGGTGTCGTTGGAAAGGGCTTGGTCTGCAGTTTTTCTACCAATGATTGATGATCATTAGATTAAAATAAGAGCGCTCTCCAACAATTAAATTTGAAGATTTTCCATTAGAATAACATTGGGATTGGGTTGAGCATTTTAAACATCACTTAATGTACAACTAAATAAGTGTTGTTTTTGGTCAATACTGATATTCACAAGTAGTGGAGAAACGCGGGAGCTGGCTCAGTTCAAGGTCACCTGAGCGATGACGTCATCGAGGTCAATGACCCCACCGATGACGTCATCGATGACGTCATCGATGACGCAATCGATGACGTCATCACCAATTACGTCATTCTGTGACGTCACACCCATGACGTTGCAGAAATGACGTGGCGATGACGTCATCACCCCTTACGTCACCATTATGACGTCATCGATGTCACAAAGGTCAAGGTCACGCTGAAACCTAAAATTTTTAGGCACTTTTGCTGTTTCTCGCACTACGCTCCGAGTTTCAGTCAGGTTTCAATGACCTTGACGACTTGGAGCGAAATTAGACGAGAAACAGCAAAAGTGCCGAGGGAACTCAAAGTTTGCAACGTGACTCTGCCTAAACCGTCATGTGACACCGCTCGAGTGACCTTGAACCGATACAACTCCCGCGTTTCACCATTACTGCAACCGCGATGCGCACCCCACGACAGCCACCGAGCGACTGACTGTCCAGCCCCGCGCACTCTAGGTATATGGGAAGTGGTGGGGGAACTGTGATGACCTCGGGAAACTTGAAAATGTCAAGCTAGGTAGCACCGTTTTGGTGCTACCTTAAATTTACATGTTAAAGTGTGATGACCTTGAGGTTGACTGTGAACCTGGGACTTAGGATTGTCTTTAACAGCTTGACGTTTTTGCCAGAGTTTAAGTGTGGTGACCTTGAACTGGTTAAAATCAAAACTGCACAGCAGACTGCACAACACGGATGTGCACACTACGACAGCCGCCGAGCGACTGACCTCCGGGCCCTGCGTACTCTAGATATATGGGGAAGTGGTGGGGGAAATTTCAAGGTCATTCAAACGGAGTTTTAAAAAAGTCAAAGAGTAGAAAGACTACTCTTGTGAGTCTATAGCGATTTCATTGATAGTGAGTGCTTCTGTACGCCAAGTTGATCTGTATTGACACGCTCCTAAATAATGTTTGCAAAAACCTGCAAAATGATTGTTGCACAATTTGCAGCCAGTTAGCTGTTTTAGTTTGAACTCAATGCAACGTTCAGGGCAACAAGTGTACTTATGCCCTCTCATTTGGTACACATGGAATGTCTTCAACTTCGGTTTCGGTTTCTTCCAAGACTTGCACTTACACATGCACTGACTAAAAGCTTCACATGTTCTACAAGCCAGGCCATCCACCACATCAATGCCATTCGGCCATGAAAAACATTTCTGTTCGCAACAGTAGTTGAGTTGACTCTCCATGTTGCTGCGGTGAAGGTGCGCGATGAAATGATGCTGTAGTCAGTGAGAGTGCACCTTAAATAAACTCAGTGGAGGGGGAAAGGTCAAGGTCATTCAAACGGAGTTTTAAAAAAGATGACTAGTCGTCCTCCTCGTCCGTCGTACTTGGAGAGCTGTCAGACGAAGAGCCCCGTGCAGGTGCTCTCCAGATGAAATGTATATCTATTTGAAAGCGCAGGCCTGGATCTTGTACCATCAACTCCTTTAATCTATTACATACCAATTCCACTTTGTACACATTGTTAATAATCAACACCCAAGGCTTCGGCTGAACATAACGTGTAGTTGAGTCAGCCTCGCAGACAGTTACACCTTCCGGTGATATTGGAGTGTATAAATGTGTAAAATCTCGTTGCTGAGGCTGGCTTGAAGTTGAAGGTTCTGTGCCGACCCTGGTTGCATCAAAATTCAAATCCATTCTACATTCAAGAGGTCCAGGGTTCCCGTTGAATACATTGAGTAATTTTTGATACAAGACTTCCACTTCTGTCGCATCCTGTAAATGAACAGTCCACCGCAAGGGAAATGCTTCGTCCGTAGTGGAGTCAACTTGAGAAAGAGTTCCTTCCGCCATGGCAGCCAAGCAAGGAATGAGGTGAGCTGCAGTCAGTTGTAACATTATTGAAAAGTAGAGGGGGAAATTTCAAGATCATTTAAATTGGGTTTTAAAAAAAGGAAGGAGTGGAGGGGGAAAGTTCAAGGTCATCCAAATGGAGTTTTAAAAAAGGAAAACCTAGAAAGTAACATTGAAATCTTCCAACTGATGGTGGCGAGCGTTTTCTTCTGCAACCTTGCCGACGCATGTAACTATGCCGTACAGTATGAACAGTACAACCATGATAAGGCCGAACAACAAAAGATAGCCGTTTACTATCATGATATTTTCTGAGTGGATCTGCTTTCTTCTTATCGCCCTCTCTTGCATCCTCTTCTCTAACTCGTGTACGAAGTCACAGCATGCGTGAGGACATCTTTCATCTGTTGGTAGATTAGCCATTGTTGATGTTGTAGGTTTGGCCGTTGAAGAAGGAATGAGGTATCTAATTATGTTGTCTCATGTATATCAACAGTGAAGTGGTGGGGGTAGCGAATCAGTGGAGGGGGAAGTTTCAAGGTCATTCAAATTGTGTTTTAAAAAAACCCTATCTTGTTACTGAGCATATATGTCAGTAACAAGATAGGTGGCTTTGCTCTTTTTACTTCTTTAATATAATAAAGAAATAAACATATTCTACAATTGTAAGGACAAGGAAGACAACCGCTAGTCAGCTGAAGTAATCCAAGTTGTCTGGTTCGGTCTTCATCGACGCCGGTGAGGAAGCTGTCGTTGAAGAGGAATGTCCAGGCTCTTCCTTCGGCTGCCGAAGATTCCGTATATTGCAAGCGTAGACTTGCACGTTTATACGGTAGCCTCTTGCCACCATCAGCTGCAACTCCTTGTACAAGTCGTTCAGCTCCTGTTGCGTTTTGATCGTCACCTCCTCATAGCTGGCACAGCTTACGTTCAGAGACATACTGATGTTGTTCGGTTGGCTGCTGGAGTTGAAATGAAGACGAGGCACAGCACTTGGAGGTATATGAAAAAGTGGTGGGGGTGTTTTGCATTCAAGCAGGTTTGACTTGTAGCGTGGTGGTGAGGGTAACTGTGAAATGCAAAGGTCAAAGGTCAAGGTCACCCGCGAAGTTTAAAAAAAAATGCAACATATCAATATGTGACAAACTTCACATATTGATATGTTGCATTTTTCGTCTTTTTGTATTCTTTTTTTGTCTTTTATGGTTTATTTATTTATAAAACATTACAATAACATATGTACAACAGTAAAACTTAAATCTAACACTGCTGCTTGTCGGCGATGTGGATGGTCAACTCGGTGGAATTGCTACCCGTGCAACCGTGGGAAACCAGGTAGAGACAGCCGGGTTGGATGGAGCGCAGATCCTCGTTCTGGAGGAGATGGACGAACCGTTTCGGCAGGTAGACTTGGAACTTGGGCTCATCCCCCGGAGTGAATGGTGCCTCGCTAAGACTGCAGCAGATGGCCTCTCCAACTGTAGTCTCCATCTTCTTCATGGCGTGGATAATGTAGTGCTTCTCGTCTTTAAGTTCGGAACACTTCTTGACGGGTAGTATGGTAGATTTGGAGTGAGCATTGAACTGCTCAACCAAAGTTTGCAGGAACTGGTGAGATGCCATGGTCAAGTTATAGATCGTCTTCTTCGTCTTCTTGCTGGGAGATGTTGTCGTCTCGGAATCTCGAGTAATACTCATGCCAGGTCCCGGTCTGCTCCTCACTTATATAACCCCCGTTACCCCCACCACTCCCCATTTCCCCACTTTGAAGGTAAGATGCGAGTTTATAGGCGTTTTTTAAAGCGCAATGTCTATCTTTTTCATGTTCTGGACTTTTAGTACAAATACAAACATTTTCCATCGTATACTTGTAGTTTTTATCCAAATCCACATCATTAACCGGAACATGAGTAAATCCTTCGATCCATCTTTTCTTTTCCAGCCCCTTTGTGTAAATATTGGTAAACTTGTCTGAAAAGTGATGCATAATGTGATACAAGTCCGTGTAACTTGTAAAACCATCATACCAATCGATATGATGGAAGTGTTTTGAAATCCATCTGTTGGTAGTAGCGGCTTTACTGGTTAAAGATGAATAAGAACATGGTGGTTTAAATAAAAACGAATAAGGAACACTTGTATTGATGTCGAAAAACACAAGTTCTTTTATGATAAATCTATCATCATTACCCCGAAACGCTTGGAACTCAATTATACCAGGTTTGGACTTTACTTGTTCTTCTTCCTTGTCCATTGCGAAGATCACTCGTCTGCTCATGACGAAGTCCAAAGGTCAACTGATTTCCACACCACGGTAGGTACGACTTTTATACCCGGCCGTACAGTTGTTGGCGCGTTGGTGTATATTTAACGTGGGCACCGTCCCCGGTAGGCCTAACCCCACAAAGTGTTTGACATTGTTTTAAAAATTAACCATTGCTGTGTAGTTAATTGTCATTTAGGTTTCCATCTTTACATTTTCCTTGTTTTCATTTTCATCACTAACACTTGATTCTTCTCCTCCTTCTTCTTCCTCTTTTTCACGTTTTACTGATTTCTTATGTAGTTGAGCGTACTTTTCCAATTGTCTCCACATTTGTACTTCATGAGGAACCCTATTGAATATAGAAGTATCTACAGGTCCGTACAATATAGGTGCGTCCGGTTGTTTGTCCAAAGTGTCTTCCAGATAATCTTTAATAATTGAACTTGAAAACACCAGTTGTCTCAAGTACCTCGTTATTGGTTCAGTTGCACAAGTTAGAATAAAAAACTCTTCTCGATTAAGTTGAATCTTGTTATCATGTCTTGTTGTGTCTCTAAACCGCAACTGATGATCACCACGATGTTTAACAATATCGATTTCCACATTTGAATCCAAAAGGCCTACTCTTGTCTTTCTTCCAAACATGTTACTCTTTAAATAGCATTCCAGCAGATGCAAGTGTTTCATAAACGATTCCCAAGCAGTGTCCGTAAACAAAATCATTTTAGGTCCATGAGTTAAAATTACAGTAGGGGAATAATCTGTAGATTTCATAACACCGATTAAAACACTTTTGTCCAAACTGGAAGAGATTGGGTAAAATATTCGCAAGAATACCTCACTTAATATGTTAGGAGAAATATTATCTTCAATATCCCTTTTCCTCTTGTGTGCGTTCTTTCTTCTTTTACCTTTTTCCTCAATATTATTACTGGCGTGGAGTTGTCCGCAAGCGTTGTGTTCATCTCCCTCCGGTTGACCTTGAAGATCTAAAAAGTCGGATATCTCCTTCTCAATATCTACTACATTTTCTTGTGTACCACTAGGAGAAGCCATATTGAATAAGATGCTACCCATACAACAACAGGCAACAAACTGATGAGGAGCGAACTGAACGCTCTGCTTTTATACTCGCGGAATGCATTGGAATGTAGGAAAACCGGTCTTTTACAATACATTTTTAACAATTCCAGTTAAAGGTGTGTATGTTACGATTTTATCATGTAGAATTAAACAGTATGCAGTTGTATTAGCCGATATAGGCGCGTTGAATTCCATTTCTATTTTTATATCTACACTTGATGATTTTACCGATTCATTTTGTTTAGAACAATCGATTACAACTATAGGGTAACCATCTAAGTATTTTTCTGGTGATAGTAAAGGTGCATTCGTTTTACCATAATATGAACTTTGGAATCTTGCATACATATCGTACAATATGCTGTACTTTTTATTAGCGAATGACACATTTAAATTATCGTATGGAAAAAATTGTGAATTTAAATAAACTTTAATATTTTTCAAGTTGCAATGATCAAATTGGCCTGCATGTTTGGTGATGGTGTCTCTTCTGCCTGTTTGTAAACCAAATATAATATACCTAGCTCGTTCCACATAATTAGATGTTTTAACTGTCCAAGTGTGTCGATCCGTAGTTGGCAAGCTGGGATGTTCATGAAATTCCCAACTTCTAAAAGGAATTACAATATCACGATCAGCCTTTAACTTTCTTAATAGTAGCATTCTATGCTCGTCAGCTAATTTTACATGTGGAACTCTCCATACAATTTTGTCTAATGTTAATTTCCATTCTAAAGTTGCATCTGTTGTACCGTCTGGAGCTTTAATAATATCTTTATCGTTTGAAGATCTCAACAAAACTAATTCTTGTTTAACGTTTAATATTATTTTCCTATAATCTTCAGCAAAACCAAGCAACAAACGTAACGGAATATGAAAATCAAAATTTCCATTTGTATCTGGAGTGATTGTGTCTTTTGCAGGTAAAACCCATCCTGCAGGTTGTATTAAATTGGTTTCATTAGGTGATATAGATGTTAATCCCTTTAAAGTTGTTGCAATACCTACTTTTTTAGTAGAATCAACTGTTACACCTGATATTTCATATCTAATTTCATCAAACAGGAAAGCCATGGGATTATTTATAAATGGAACTGTTGTACCAGTAGTAGTACCGTCCTTTTTAGTAACTTTTCCTTCAATATACAAGTAACTTTCACATGGTAGTGTGTAAATGTCTTGATTTTGTATGGGAATACGAATTTCATCGTTATTGTTTAATTTTGATGAAGTGTAAGGGTTGTGGGTGTGATATTCTTTTTCCCATAGGGTTTCGTCGAATGTTGGACCCTGCGCTATATCCAGTATATCCATAATCGGTTAATTGTAATCCAATTCTCTTTAAGAAACGAATGTTCTCGCGTGTTAACTCCTCCACAGCTGAAGAGCTACTAATGCGGTTTCCCGTAGGTTGTTCGCTTTTAAATATTAAACCCATGATTTTGTATTAAAGTGTCGATTTTAAATGTAATCTAACCGTAATAGGCTCTTCTCGGAAATCTATCAAGTTACCGTCTTGATCCAATACGTTCAACACGATGTCTGAAATGAAAGTGGTGTTCAACGGTAGATATACCAGGTTTTGTGGCTTTTCAACAATTTTAAATCCAGGTGGCACACTGGGGTAAAAAGTATGTATTATATGAGTATTTGCTCCATCTCTGTAAGCTCCTTGTATAATGTTACAAGTTATGTCTATACTATTGACTTTTAATATTGTTACAGTTTGTTTACCAGAATGTGTTTTATTTGGTTCTAAAATTGCTCCATCTTTGGGAAATCCTAATAAATCACCAATTGAGTCTGACTTACTGAAATCTATATAATATTTTGAAGTAAGCTCAGCTTTCATTGTATTGTTATTACCTTTTAGCGTTATATTGTCTTTTCCCATTTTATTTTGCAAAAATTCATTAATATGATCAATTTCATAAGAACCTGTGGGTAGAGTGCAAACTTCCAAGTCTGTAAACTTCCCACTGGCATCTTTTCCTTTATAATAATGCAATAAGTTATTTTTACCTTCCGTAACATTGGGAATAGAGTTGTAAGTTGTAAAATCCAACAGTGCTGCCTCCCAAAATCTTCCTTTTTGCAAGCGTAACGCTGGAAAAAGGATACTTCGTAAAGTGGACGATTTTCCTGTTAATGATACCGTATAGGAAGACATCTCAATAGTGACTGATACTTTTAGCTAGGAATTCCAAACATAAATGGCCGCATATTGAAGTATTATCAGGTTGTTCTCTTTTATAGTTGTAATATATGTTTTTAGCAGATTTAAAGTAATGTTCAAGTTCTTTAGGTGGTGGCAAATTTCCAAAACTATCAAAATAATATACATTACTATTTAGTTTCTTATAACACACCCAATGGGTGCCGGACCCTTCAGTATTATCCAAATTTACGATTCCAGTCTCATTTTTCCATATTTTCTTTGGTAAATTGTCTTTCATAAATACTCCGCGGAAAAATGGTATTTTTAAACAGGAAATATATTTAAATAATTCAACATTAGTCAACGCTTTATGTGGTATAACCAATTGATTTCTTTTATTTAATATGCACGATACGGTCTTAGGTATAGACCAGCCCCGTTTTTTACCATTGACCATATTATCGGTTTTTTGTTATTTTTCCTCGGAGAACGTCTTTTTAGTCTAATATTACCACCATGTTTCTTCATGGTTGATCCTTTTTTATTCCTACCCCTCCTTTTTCCACCTCCTACCGCTGTTTTAGCCTTCATACCTGCTGTTACCGCTAAAGCTGCTGCTTTTTCTGCAATACTAGCGTCACTAGACTTTACTCGTTGCCAAGCTATATTCGCTAGCTTTTTATCAGCTATTGACCTATTCTTTGAATCGGTAAACGTGGAATATGCGATATCGTGTTCTTTACAAGCCTGATCTAACTTATTTATGCCTGGATCGCCTCTTTCCAGTCGTTTTTTCAATTTAGTTCCTGGTCCGCAATACTGATAACCTCCCGGTATGTGAAATTCGTATGGTAAAGCGTCTATTGCTCTATTTACGACAGATCCTACTGGAATACGATTTAAAGCTTTACTTAACAGAGAAACCGCTGTGGACGTGATACCGCCTCCTTTCCGTATAGTGTCTCGATATGGACTGGTGTAATGAAACGCCATGATTGTCTTTTATATTCGAAAAGCGTAACCTATGTGTTACCTCTATGACAGGTTGCACATAAATGATGTAATTTATGGTGTTATTTAATTAAATATCAAAAGTACCCCAATCTGTTGATCTAAACTTTTGTGTATTATGATTAAAAAAGTATTTATAAAGAATTTCTTGTTTAATCCATGCACTTCTCATTTTTTCATCAATAGGTTTATGTTGTCCGGCTGCAATATAATTATGCATATCAAATAATAAATTACCTATTACTTTAACAAGAAAATTAACAGTTACAGCGTTATCAGCATAATCAGGGTCTGCAACATTTGTTAATCGTTTGTTATCACAATTCCACCATTGTTTTCCAGTTGGCTCTAATTGTATTATCTGTTCATAAGTAACAGCATCAGCAGGCTTTTCACCAATACCTAAATTTGTCAATGACTTTCCTTTACCATCCCAAACACTATTGTTTTCTTCAAGTAAAGTAAACTTTTTATTTCCCTGTACAAATACATCTCCTTGTCGTGTTACTACTTGGTCTTGTTTCACAAAACCAGATGTTTCTTGTTTTATAGTTTCCTTTATTTGCCCCACCGTTGCACCATCTGATGGTGCAGAACCATCTTTTACATTCGCTAAACAATTACCAAAGCAATCAATAATTCCTACATCACGTGTAATACAATGATCTTTGATGTATTTTAAATTTACAGCATCATTTTCATTCTTTGGATAACCTATATCGTTAATAACAAATTTATAAAAAGAAAACCCATCTTTTGTCTTTTCAGGTATTATAGAATGTAAATAGCGTCTATTTATGCTGTCTTTTTCATCTACAGGGTCTGCTACGTTAGATATACGTCGATTTTCAGCATTATACGTTTTTCCATCGAATTTTAACGTATTTTTCAATTCCGATGATAAATAACCTCTGTTTATTGCATCAGCGTTTTGATTTGGCTTACCAACGTTGGAAATTCTATGATTACCCGCGTTATATGTGTTTTTGTCTAGTTTCAGTGTTGGTAATATCTCTTTTTTTAATACTTTTAAATTTATTGCATCATTTTCATCTGTGGGATCATTAATGTTTTTTAACCGTTTATTACTAATATCATAATCTCCATCAGGTGTTTGTGGTAAGCCAGCACCTCTTTTTAAAGTATTAAAGTAATATAATCCATCCGAGGAATATCGTCCGAACTTGTCAACACTCATGGTGCAACTGAATAACATTCTAGAGTGTAACCCATTTTTATAATATTAGTCTCGATTTCTAACCCGTATCAGTTTTTTATACAAATTCTTAGTCTTTATCAGTTACATTTTCATCGCTCCCGGGACATTTAAAATATTTAAAATTTCCACTAACTAATGCTCCGTCTGATTCATTTCGAAACACATGATTTTTATGAATAAATTGTTCACCAGACAATTTTCTAAATCCGCTAAATGAATTTGGATCTGCAATTAATATATTTTGATAATCATTTACATCCATTAATTTAAATCTTTGCTTATTATAAATAAACTCTTTATTTGCACTGTCATATTGTAATGTTTGTCCTACAGTTGCAGCATCATTTGGATCTCTTCCATTATGCAAGTCTTTTATTACTTTATTTTTACATGTAAAAAATCTAAAAGAATGATCTGGATCTAGATGTACGGTTTGTGATAAAGCAGCTGCATCTTGAGCAGTATAACCCAATCTCATATTTGATAACCCTTTACCCATGCAATCCCAAGCATTATTTTTGTATGTTAATAAATTAAATTTTTCATTACCTTGAACAAATTCATCCCCTTGCTTTGATACTACTTGATCTTGTTTTACAAAAGAGGTTGTTTCTTGTTTTAAGGTTTCCATCATTTGACCCACTGTTGCACCATCTGATGGTGCCGAACCATCTTTAACATTCGCTAAACAATTACCTAGACAATCAATAACTCCTACATCACGTGTAATACAATGATCTTTTATATATTTTAAATTTACAGCATCATTTTCATTTTTCGGATAACCTATATCGTTAATAACAAATTTATAAAAAGAAAAACCATCTTTTGTCTTTTCAGGTATTAATGAATGTAAATAGCGTCTATTTACGCTGTCTTTTGCATCTTTAGGATCATCTACGTTGGATATACGTTTATTTTCAGCAGTATACGTTTTTCCATTGAATTTTAACGTATTTTTTAATTCTGATGATAAATAACCTTTGTTTATTGCATCAGCGTTTTGATTTGGTTTACCAACATTGACAATTCTATGATTACCTGCGTCATATGTGTTTTTCTGTAGTCTTAATGTTGGTAATATATTTTCTTTTAATACTTTTAAATTTATTGCATCGTTTTCATCTGTGGGATCTTTTATGTTTTTTAACCTTTTATTAGTTATATCATAATCTCCATCAGGTGTTTGTGGTAAACCAGCACCTCTTTTTAAATTATTTGCGTAATATAACCCATCCGAGGAGTAACGTCCGAACTTGTCGACACTCATGATGCAACTGAATAGTAATCTAGGGAGTAACGCATTTTTATGAGATTACCCCACGGTTTCGGAGTTCATCCACTAAAGCCACCCATTCGTTTTCCAATCCAGTATGACCCGCTTCTTTAGCTTCATGTATTAGTTTCATTCTATCCACCAATTTATTGATATTATTGTAATAAATCACATTTGTGTTATATAGTTTCTTCATTAAACCTGTACCCGTAACGGACTTACTTCTTTTTCTTCGTTCCTGAGCACTTACATCCAAAGTGGATGCCATAAATCTTCGTTTTACAGGTTTTCTTTGTGTTAACGGCATTGTTTGTCTTCTAGTTGGTATTAACTTGGATACAAATTCTTTATATTTTAAAGACTTATATCTAAAAGGAGGCTGGTCAGGTAAATACTTTCTCCTATATGCATTTGTCTGTTCCAAAATATTTTTATATGCTTCCATGTCTTTTTCTTTCACTAACGATACTGAAGGCTTATTTTCAAATAATAATTCAAATAATCCTTTTGTGCCCTTATACCTTTGATCACCAATGACAATATTATCATGTTCGTCAACGTTTAACGGGCTATTACCTATCATTAAACCATCTTTTGTTAATCTCGCTCCATAACTATGGTAATTCTTATTAGGAATTGTTCCGAGTAACATTTTTACCATGTATTTCCTTCCTAAAGGTCCTTTGTTATGAATGTTTTCACCCAACAAGCTTATGTTTGACGGACCTTCCCTTGCTTCTTCTTCTTTTTCCTCTTCACTAGCAGTTGATACATCTTCATGTCCTCTTTTAGCTTTTACTTCATATAATTCTCTTATACCACTATAGTCTGGTGATTCTAGCTCTCTTTCGGGTTCTCCGCCGGTAAAACCACTATATGTAGAGGATTCCGGGTCTTCGTCACTAAAATCTTCTGATTTTACATTTTCTCTTTCAAACTTTGTAATAGGTGCAATTGCATCTCCTTCCAAAACGGGTTTAGCAAATTTTTTGTTTAATTGTTTCAAGGGTTCAGTAATAGGTTTAAAAGTAGATTCAATAAATTTCTCCCTTTCGCTAATACCTAATTTTAATGCTCTGTTTTTATCTCGAATAGAATCACTAAGTGATTTTATTTCCTTTATTAACTTTTCTTGGTTAACCATGTTTGTAGCAAGACGTGTTGTACAACAATGAATGTTTTACATCATGATCAGTGTATTAGTATAAATTTATCAAATCCTATCCTGTATCGACCATTGTTTAGCGGTTGTTCCTTCATAATTGTTAAAAACCCATATTTTTCAGCCCAAGCCTTTCCACACAACTCTTTAAATCGTTCAAATGGCATATCCGCACTTACATGGTCATAATATATGTGTTTTAGGTTGGTTTCATCCTGTTTAAATACAATTAACATGTTTGCATTGTCTCTAATGAGCTGTTTCGGTATTTTGCTGTAAGTTTGACCAATATAAATGCTATCTATGTTGTTATGTCGACCCATGGCGAAGTAATTTCTTATTGTATTTTGATTTTCACAAGATACGTCGTCAAATATGAATACTGAGAATGGTTTAGCCTCTTGCGGTTGCATGACACTCTCGCTCGCGTTGAATTTAAAATATTTAACTTCAGGCACATTATTGAGTATTTGTTCCAATAACTGATATTTTGGTTGTTGTAGTGACTTTGAAAATACATATAAATTATTAAAACGTAATCCTTTAGGGTTTGTAATCAAATTGAATACTACATTTGTTTTTCCACAATTGGAAGGACCGGTAACCAGACAACGCACCGTGTTTGGTAACAAAACACCGTGTTTCCCAGTATTGAATTGAGAACCATCCACTGTGAGTTCATCTATATTATTAATAGTAAAATTGTCTTTTTGCGGTATTATCTCCATCCTTTGTAATGGTTCAACCCAAAATGATGCTCTATCATTATATTAGATCCTTTTTAGGTATCCAAGAATCTTCCGTTTTATTAAATCCTAACCATCGTACTTTAACCTTATCCTTTTTTCGTTGCAACACCTTTTCAACTAAATATACATCACCTACTGTTGATTTTAACATTTCATGTCCATAAAACCCTCCTTCAAGCAATTGTCCTTTATTATCTTTTAAAATGTAAGTTTCTGGTACTGTAGGTTGCACCTTAAATACGGTAAATACCTCATTTGTCCAGTTCGGAAGATATCTTTTACTGAATACACCTTTGTATTTGCTTATTCGCACTTTATCGCCAACATTAAACCTTTTAGGCTTTAGTTTTTCAACTTTTGGTTTAGTATTCATTTTTATACGTTTTAATACAAGTTTTTCATTTTTATTAGTCACTTGGCTTGGTTTCATACCGATAGTTCTATGAAACTTGTTATTGTAATCGCTTATAAGTTTTGGTAACATATCAATCCATACGTGTGATCCTCTGTTGGAAAACATCTTATACATGGCACCTTTTAAAGTTCTGTTAAATCTTTCAATTATTGATGCTTTTACCTCTGAATTAGTTGAGTAATGGTTAATGTTATGTTTTTTCATTAAATTTGCAAATTCCTTATTAAAATATTCTTTTCCATCATCAGTTTGTAAATGTTTTATAGTATGTTTGTCTCTTTGTATAGCTGTTTCCATTGCTTTTGTAACACTTTTGCCACTTTTATCTTTTAGTGGTAAAGCATCTGCCATTTTTGAAAAACAATTAATAATAGTCAATATGTATTTAAATCCTCTATTTTGTTTACTGTAAGGAATCATTTCGATTAAATCCGCTTGATATAAATCATTTATTCCTTTTATCACTGTATTTCTTCGCGGAAACTTTCTTCTTGCAGGTTTATGAAGCTCGTTGACAATTTCTTGCTTCAAGTTCTTCATATTGCAGGTTTGAATGTTTCATGTATCACATGTATAATCACAATGAATGTTGTCTTAAATATTCACATGATTTATATAGGTCAAGGTCATCCAAACTTGTGTAAAAAAATGGGGAACACGGCGTTGGACTTGCCGTGTTCCCCATTTTTTTACGGAAGGAGAAAGGAATAAGGTCGAAGTTGTATAAGGACGAAGAATAGGTTACTAGTTGATAGGGTTTAGAGAGTAGTGGCCGAAAGGAAGAGTATGGATTTTATCCGGCATAATATGCCTTTTATCATCTTGAGCTGATAGTGCCCTTTTAACTTCAGTGACACTGTAGACCTCATGTTTAAAGCTTCTAATAGTGTTGAACGTTGCAGACATTGTAGAATCTTCAAACAAGCAGGTCTTGTAGTGGTCAAATGTCACATGTTTCTTCAAGTATGATGTTTTGACTCCTTTAGCTTTCTTCACTGTCGGTATGTCATTTTCCATATACATCTTGAAGGAATATAATTTGGACATCAGCGCAACTATTTCCTCCAAAGGCATTCCATTTGCTTCATCTTTAAATTTTCCAATTACTTTTTTATTCTTTTCATTATAATTTGGATGGTTCTTTGGATAGTCAGAGAAGTCAAAGTCGTCTTTGTATGGGAAACTCCTTAGATCTTCATACATGTCCAAAGTCTTTATCCAGTAGATGAACGCGTCGGTATCCATGTATGCAACTCCAATGTTGTCTCTTCCGTAGTGTTTAACCATTTTGTTGTAATGGAAATCATACATCAGAGTTTTACTTATATCCAAAATCGACATTCCAATGTATAACGGACGATCCATCACTATTGTTGTTTTATTCATACTGACAGCAACTAGATTTTCGTTTATAATCATTGATGTTCCGAAATTTGGTTTTTGCACTAATTTTTCCAATTTCCTAGGATCACTTACTAATTTTACAATTTTGTGTTTTCTCTTGTTCTCCAATGTCTTCCCAAAGATGGCGTTGTTCATTAATTTGTAGAAGTCCTTTTCAAATGCTGTTGTCGCTGCAGCTCTTCTTGTAGTGTTGGAATCGATATATGGTTTCAACCAACAAGACTGGGTGAATTCAATTGCTCTGTGAATTTTCACTATACGTAGGCCCAATTCAAGTGCTTGTTGAACTACCCAGTAGTGTGCCACATATCGACTCTTATTCTCCAAGGTCATCATCAGCTTGGGCCATCTTCCTGTCGGTGAAACTTCAGTCTTGGCTAGGAGAGGCAGGTCGTAATGATGGTCGTGAAGGTGTTCTGGATATTCAAAATCACAGTCCAAAATATAGCCTGTTTGGCCATCTTTTGGAATCCGTGATATGTCACCGATGGTGGTCGGGTCAATCCACTTGAAGTCTGCGTAGGGAAGTGGATTTGACATCGCCCAACCATAGAGGTTGTTCGCATCAAAATATCCAAGGTAGAGTGATGGTTGTTGCTCGTCGAAGTTGGGGATATACTTGTTGTTGGCCTTAACATGTCTTGTCACAGCTTGAGTCAAACCACCTCGTACACCTGATTCGATCAAGAGGACCATATCGATATCTGTTAGAAGTTCCAATCGACAGTTGGTTGACTTTAGCATAGCTTGCCATGCTAATCCTGGAGATGTGTACGAGTGCAGAGGGTCCAGTCCATAGGCGGAGAA
The DNA here is from genome assembly GCA_030545055.2 of Neoaliturus tenellus. Taxonomy (NCBI): domain Eukaryota; kingdom Metazoa; phylum Arthropoda; class Insecta; order Hemiptera; family Cicadellidae; genus Neoaliturus; species Neoaliturus tenellus. The sequence goes on from CM061533.1 coordinate 266,348,358, forward strand.
GCAGGTGTTTCGAAATTCTTCCATCACATCGCACAGCAGAGTTACGTCCAATTTTATGTAAAAGTCAGAATATTCCCCTAAGGTTTGAATGTTTAGTTGGTTCCAAACATTACAAGCATGATTGTAGTCTTCAACAGTGATTGTACTTTCATTTAACTTGCTATTGAAGGCTTCAATCGGTGGCAGACTGGTTTCTTCAAATTTTTCTGCAGAAGTTATGTAATCATAGGGGAACACTCCTTTACGCATTACTAAGTCCAATTTATCTTCAGGTACAATTTTGCTGGTTTCTTTTAAGTCTTCTCTTCTTAGGTTTTCAGACAATTTGCTCAAACTAGATGACATAAATCTATAAGAGTCTACGAAGCGAAGTTTAATTTTACCTACTGTTTTTGAGAAACTGATGTACTTCTCCAATGTTTCAGCTAATACTTCAATTTTTCCATCATCCCGTCCTAACTCTGGGATAATGAAGTGGGAGTCATAGCCGCTAAGATTGTGTAACACGACAGGGATAAAGTTTGGTAGTTTGTAATTTATATTGCATGAATTACAAGCAGCTCCTCTGTATAACCCTGTCAGGTGATCGTGATCTCTTACTTTTGGATTTTCTTCACTGAAACTCTTTTTGCATAAATAACATCTTGATGCTGAATTGTATTCTTCTTGTTGATTTTGGTTCAAAGGTTCCATGGGTAAAACATTACCGAATAAGCGTTGCACCTTTTCAGCAATATCATACAACTGGTCTACAAAATACTTAGCGGCTTTTTCCCCACGGTAGAGTATTGGAGTGGATGTTAACCCATAGTGTTGTAACTGTTCTTCAGGCAAAGTGGATTTCACCAATAAGCAAAAACTGTTAGGTTGATGCAATTGATATTTGGTTCTTCTAGTCACCTCACCATTCGGAAGCTCCTGTGGTACTAACGTGGATTCGAAATCTGCGTAGACGGCTACTGGAATCCGATATTGGTGAACTGTTTTGTTGAATTGGATGAACGCTCGAGATGGCGGTGGCAGACTAATCTTCACTTCATAGTTGTCATTACAAAGTCTTTGGTGCTCCATCAACCACTCCGATCCTCCACGTCTGAATTCCTTGCATGTAAAACAAAAGCATCTCTTGCATATTGTTATCTTACGATTTTGTTTTGACACTTGTCGTACAACCAAAGATTCAAAGTTTTTAATATAAACATAATGTGAAATCTCACCTTTGGTTATCAATAATAAATCAGTATGGTTACTTTGCTCTACTTTTCCTACTCGTAGTGGATACACATTGTTTGAATCATCTAAACCGAACACGTTAACAGAAACACCTGGATTTTGTTTCTCAAATTTAGTAATTTGATCAAGACTCACAGGATACGACATTCCTCGAAAGTTATAGCGGTGTTGAACAGCTTCGTATGCTATGCTAGGTCTAATAGCATTATGTCCCACGTATTTTGCTAACATTGCATACCGGAAACATTCATTGTCCTCATTTTTCACATTGATACATGATTTAGTATCTCGGATAACCTTTGGTAGAGGGATAAAGCTGCTACCTCTTATACCATATCCATGCTTGTGAATCCTCACATCCATACCTTCAATCGATGATAACGTCCAGCCAGATCCTCTTCCTTCATGTTCTTGGAGTTTCATTAACAGTTCATTCAAACATTCTTCTAAAATTTCGCTGATATCAGATGTGGTTGTAAGGGTTCGGTTTTTAGCAATGAATGCTCTCGGTGAGTTTTCACCATCGCTATTAGTAAACATAGCCTCCAACACCAATCCAAATTTAATAAAGTTCAATCTTGTCAATTCTTCCGTCAATGTTTTTACAACTAGTTTTTTAGCTTGAGTTAGAAAATTTTCCAATTCTAATTGCAAGTTATTAATTTTGAAATGAGTTACAACTGGTCCTGGCAAGGCTGTGGTGCGCAGTTGTCTTATATCTTCCACTTCTTCTGTATCCTCTTCTTCCATATCCTCTTCTTGGGTACGCAGTTGTTTTACATCTTCCACTTCTTCTGTATCCTCTTCTTCCATATCCACTTCTTGGGTACGCAGTTGTTTTAAATCTTCCACTTTTTCTTTCATTTCCTCTTGAATAAATCCTCCAGCTGTAGATGGTCCAGCTCCGGCAAATTGAATAACACTTGGTCTTCTTCTTTGCATTAACTGTAAATAGCTAGCCCAGTCCTCCTTCTGCTTCTGGGGTTTTTCCAAAAACCGATCAATCGCATCCAAGTCTTCTTCACTTACTACAATCTCTTCTTTTCTGTCCTCTTCACGATGCAATTCTCGGTGTAACTGTAGATAGCTATCACAGTCGTCCATCTGCTTCTGGTAGTTTTCCAATAACCGATCAAACGCATCCAAGTCTTCTTCACTTACAACAATCTCTTCTTTTCTGTTCTCTTCATGATGCAATTCTTGGTGTAAAACAAAGATATCTTCATCTTGGAAAAACTCACCACAAATATCGCAAAGAGCCATTTTTTACAGTTTGGCTTTGAGTGTGCACTCGGTGAATGTCCACGCAATAATGAGCAGCGCGCTCAACCGGGTCCCTTTATACCCGAGGTTGAAGGGTGGGGGAAGGTGACGTCATATACATCCAGTTTATCAATCATGTAGTAGATTTGGCTTTTAAACACCCATTTTCAATTTATTCTTCAACAGGTTTGATAAATCAATGATCTTTGCTCTAAATCCACTACTTTGTACAAATTTTTTGTTTGGGCACTTCTCGTCCGGAGCAAAAAACTCTTTGATCAAGGTCAAAATTTTTTTCTCAAAAAAAAGTTCGGGGGGGGGGGGGGTCATTACTGTGTTTAGGTCAAGGTCACGAAAAAACTTTAAAAAAATTAAGCCCCACCTGGGGCACTTGGGTTGTCATCGCTGTAGCCTCCGAAGAGACCCAACTATGACAACAAGGCAACATCCAATGTCGTGTACCCTTCGCCACGCAAGACTTGTAAACATTTACTGCATTGTCTTTTCAGTAGCTAACAAAGATTCATTTACATAATTTTGTGTTTCCAGAAGGAAACAAACTGAGGACACCCTAGTGGCTTACGTCCTCGTCCGAGTGCAGAGGCCGCCGCAACCTTTTGCATGCCAGCGTACAAACGGACATGCTCCCAAATGCCATCCGCAACCTTTTGCATGCCTGGCAGGAGCCTACCGATAATTAAAATAGGCTTTACACGGGGGCCTACTCCCGTAACCTATCTTTAATATTTTTTAATTTACAATGCATTGAATTTTTACAAGTCTTTGTGGGTCAAGGCCACACGGACATTAAAAAAATTTCGGCCCCCGTACATCCATGGCGAACCACGAATGTTCGGGGGCCTTGGGGACTAAAAACACAAATAGCTAACAAAGATTCATTTACATAATTTTGAGTTTCCAGAAGGGAAACAAGAGGTTGAGGACAGCCCTAGTGGCTTACGCCCTCGGTCCGAGTGCAGAGGCCACCGCAAATTGGCCACAGCTGTGGTCTGCATGTCAGCATACAAACGGACCGAGTCCCAAACCCAGCCGCAATATTGCATGCCTGAGAGGACTCATGCTAACGTTGGTATAAAATGCTTTTACACGGGGGCCTACTCCCATTCCCTGACTTTACAATTTACTTTGAGCATTGAAAAAGCTCAAGGGGGGATTGCTAAAACAAGCGTATACACTTTAGAAACATATAACACACTTACAACACACAATTGAGCTCAACGTAGTCAATGCTGGAACAAGCACATACACATTAAACACATATAACAAACAAGACACAAAGGATAAAAGACACAGGAGACATAGGGTACAAGTAAAACACTCTCATATAAAACAATTCGCAATACCCAAACGCAAGCGCAATATCTTACAACTAATACAAGTCTTAAAGTTAGAGTAGACTTCGCTAAACACTGAAGGCGCCATTCAATGTTTAGTGATGCCTATGGCGGTCCGTCCCGATCGTTCACGTTCAACGCGCGGGAGCGGACTGCGAGCCGGCTCTGGCCGGACCCCCTTATATCCCCACCGGGGCTGCCACGCCCAGGATATCAGGGGTGGGGGTGGGGGTGGGGGTGGGGGTGGGGGTGGGGGGGGCACTTCTCGTCCGGAGCAAAAAACTTTTTGGTCAAGGTCAAAAATTTTTCCGAAAAAAAAGTTCTCGGGGGGTGGGGGAGGGGGAGGGGGTGGGGGTGGGGGTTGGGGTGGGGGTGGGGGTGGGGGTGGGGGTGGGGGTGGGGGTGGGGGTGGGGGTGGGGGTGGGGGTGGGGGTGGGGGTGGGGGGGGGGAGCACTTCTCGTCCGGAGCAAAAAACTTTTTGGTCAAGGTCAAAAATTTTTCCGAAAAAAAGTTCTCGGGGGGGGGGAGGGGGGGGGAGGGGGGGGGGCTCGCTAAACTTTTTGTCGGGGGGGGGGGTCAAGTGGGTCAAGGTCACCCACTACACTTCTACTCTAAGTGTTAGCTATACCCCCTCCACAACCGAGTCCCTAGGCTGCACAACACCGCTCCGCCAGTATGTCTCCAGCTTCCATGCGGTGCACCTCGCTGTTTTCTAACTCTCTATATGTAAGTATTTTTACAAGTCTTGAATATAGGTCACCACACTTTAACTCTGGGACGGGATCGACTTGTAGTATTTCTGTGTTTTCACTCAAGGTCATCACACTTTAACTCTGGGGTAATTTCAACTTATAGTATTTCAGTGTTTTGACTCAAGGTCACCACACTTTAACTCTGGGACGGTATCAACTTGTAGTATTTCTATGTTTTTACTCAAGGTCATCACACTTTAACATGTAACTTTAAGGTAGCACCGAAACGGTGCTACCCGGCTTGACATTTTCAAGTTTCCCAAGGTCATCGCAGTTCCCCCACCACTTCCCATATACCTAGAGTGCGCGGGGCCGGACAGTCAGTCGCTCGGTGTCTATCGTAGGGTGCGCATCGCGGTTGCAGTAATGGTGAAACGCGGGAGTTGTATCGGTTCAAGGTCACTCGAGCGGTGTCACATGACGGTTTAGGCAGAGTCACGTTGCAAACTTTGAGTTCCCTCGGCACTTTTGCTGTTTCTCGTCTAATTTCGCTCCAAGTTGTCAAGGTCATTGAAACCTGACTGAAACTCGGAGCGTAGTGCGAGAAACAGCAAAAGTGCCTAAAAATTTTAGGTTTCAGCGTGACCTTGACCTTTGTGACATCGATGACGTCATAATGGTGACGTAAGGGGTGATGACGTCATCGCCACGTCATTTCTGCAACGTCATGGGTGTGACGTCACAGAATGACGTAATTGGTGATGACGTCATCGATTGCGTCATCGATGACGTCATCGATGACGTCATCGGTGGGGTCATTGACCTCGATGACGTCATCGCTCAGGTGACCTTGAACTGAGCCAGCTCCCGCGTTTCTCCACTACTTTCACAATAGTGGATTTTTCATATGTCATTGATTTAGAACTAAATGTAACTTTTGTATCGTATCAGAATAAATTTCTTGATTTCAAGCAACAAGTAGGCCTATACTAGTTTTTAATTTAATGTATAGCTTGTAGTCTGAAGGAAATAATGTAATTCTAATGTTTAAAATAACATAAACTAGGAACAATATTAAATTATTACATTTGATTAAGATAAAATAAGAGGTAGAGTATTTCAACTCTTACAATTTTTTATTTAAATACTAGATATTCAAGATATTGTATCCTAGATTGATTTCAGACGGAATGAAGAAGTAACGTTACAATTCCTTGTGCCATCGCCAATCCATTAATCATTGAGTCAAGGTAATATTTGCGCCCAATTAAATTACACATTTTAAATAAAGTATTTGAAATACATAATTTTTCCTAAAACATTATTTTAATGTATAAAAGCCTGATAATATTGCATGCTAACATGTTTTACAATAAAAGAGTGAATTTCTTATACGCTGAATCATCTCTAGTTAATTGAAGATGTAACATGTAATCGCAATGGATATGATCCATATTATAAAGGCTATAAATGTGTCGTAATAAACAGGAATCTAGAATCTAGAACAATCATAAGGTTAAATTTACAAATGCTTGGCCTTTGACGACATAAGTTATCATCAGTATTCAACAGCATAGGTATAATTTGTCTTTATACTTATACTAATCACCCAAGGGTAGACAGAGAAAGTAGAAGTTGGCGCCCACTACCTATTATTGGTGTCAAACTATCAATTGAGAAAGGCTCAGATATCAATTCTCACTTGGCACTGGGCTCTCGAACGCAGCGACAGAGTACAAATGACAGTGCGACAGCAATGGCATGTAAGCAACAGGATATCATAGAGGTTCCCTGCCATCCGAATATTTTTCTAAATTTTAAAGAGTAAGATCTTACAAGATAAGTGAATTTCTTATCTAAGTTCTCAGATCTCCATTTTTTCATCTTACATTGATAATGTCTTAGTTTTCTAGTTTTATTCCAAGTATTATAGTTATAGTAATAACCTAAGGATTTATTTGTCCATGCTCAGCAATGGAATTTAAAAAGTAGATACACTATACTGTATTATGAGTAAAGTATATTTGTATATGTTTTATTATTGTACACACAGATCCCGAAAACGGCTCTAACGATTGTCTTCAATCTTTGGAACAAACCGATTCTTTTCTATAATAATAATATGTAACTAGGTAGTTTCAAGCGAACAAGCTCGTCTTGAAAAAAAAAAAAAAAAAAGCCGTTTTTGGAAACTGTATTCCATGATAGGCTTATATGATTGAGATTATTAATGCAAAAATTTATCTAAATTTACCGAGCGAATGCTCGTCTCCCAAGGCACTGCTCGTTATCATGATAGTTTTGCCATCCTATTTTAACGACAATGACAATATTTGATATGACAATTTTGCACCATACTGAACTTCAATAAAAACTAGCTTGGCATACAGAAACATTGGTTCACTTGTCCGCAATTGAGGGTGCCAGTCAATGCTCATCTCTATTCCCGTCTGTCCGCATGTTTGTTGATTAATAACCACATGTGAGGTCAGAGCCGCAAGGGACCGTGACTCCAGGTGGGATCGTCGCTGAAGGCCCCGGGTGCGTCCATGAGGTCATCGGATCATCGGAGGTCGGAGACTTGAAACAATCAGTGGGACTTAAATTGTCTTAGGAATGCCCAAGAGGGACCCTGGCACAAGATATGCAGTTGTAATATGTGTTTTCCTACCACTGCATGGAAATAATTGCATTGCCACACCTGTAACCCCTATGCAAAGCAGTTCATTTCCGGTTTCCGTTCCTTTCCCGCTCTAGAGCAGCAATGATTCTTTACCGCACGCTAGATCAAACAGCAATGTTAAATCAGCTGTTATTACAAACCATGCTCCAGCTATTATTCATTGTTGTCGTTTAGTAATTGCTTCTTTTTATTTTGAGGTTATGTTTGATAGTTAGCATTATGTTCCAACAGAAACAAATAAAAATAATCTAAATGACATTTTGTATACAATAAAACATGTACTATGTAACAATTATGTTGGTAGGAAAAATCTTGTGTGTATTACGAGCGCAAATAGTCATTACCGCTCTCGAATTGTTTGGCCACACTCAGCTGACGCTTCGTGCGGCCATCTACAATTCTCAAGTGGCAATGACGTACTTTACGCTCTTATTACACAAATAGCTATTTCATCAGAACATTGCGATAAACGTTGTTTTCGGAACGGTCAGCTGTGATCGAAACTAGTTGATTCCCGGTGGGTTGGATAAACGTGTTGGTAAACAAAGTTTTCGGGACTAGACCGCGAAACAGTGGTTTTCGGGACTAGGTTTTTAATAACAGCTGTAAATAGTTCAAATACAAGATAAACAAATAACAACGTAAGAGGCGGTATATAGGTTAAAATTTATTAATTTTTATCCGAACTGTAAATTTGTTAAAGGTGGTATGATGAAAAGTACTGTTCGTAACTCGTCCGAAAGTGGTATATCGATGCTCGATCGAATTCAAGAACTCGGCTTCGCCTTGTACTTGAAACTTGATCTTGCACCGATAACGACCACTTTCCGGACTAGTGACGAAATATACTATTATCTGCCAAACAAGTAAAAGGGGTCATCCTCCATCCTAATAATATACAAAAATCTGTAAATATACCAGTAATTAAAGAAAAGTGAAGTACAGTAATTAACTTTCTGATGTAAAGTTGCCCCATTCTAGGATCCTTCGTGCTTAGGATATAGAAGGGTTGGGTTGGTTGTTCAAAATTAAAGCCACCGATTGCATAACTCAATGTGTTTATTTTTATTTGTTAATTTTAAAGAATTCCCCCATAAGGAATCCTCATTACATTAGTAGCCATTGTGCTACCAAGCAGTTAACAAACCACCATAATCAGATTTTGAAAATGGTGTCTTATAGGTTTAAAAAGAATCAAATGTGGTTAAAATAACTGTAAATTCGCCTCGTGCGCAAGGTCAGCTGTGACGGGGGTGATTCTATATCTTTGCGAGAAGGATATGGTTGAGTTCTGTCCCTCTCAGCCCAGTATAAGCGGTAAAACCCTGGAGTGACACCGTATGACTTGTTTCCCCCAGCGTAGCAGATCCTATCTTCCCAAGGTCCGCCCGCGTCACGCTCCCGCCGCCGCCGCGCCACGACACGCGTGTCAAGATACGGATACGGATCAGGCTCGGCGCGGAGGTACGCCACCACCGGCAACGCCACCACCGGCAACGCCACCACCGGCAACGCCACCACCGGCAACCCCACCACCGGCAACGCCACCACCGGCAACGCCACCACCGGCAACGCCACCACCGGCAACGCCACCACCGGCAACGCCACCACCGGCAACCCCACCACCGGCAACCCCACCACCGGCAACGCCACCACCGGCAACGCCACCACCGGCAACGCCACCACCGGCAACGCCACCACCGGCAACGCCACCACCGGCAACCCCACCACCGGCAACGCCACCACCGGCAACGCCACCACCGGCAACGCCACCAGTAGTAAAGAACCGTCACTCCTGCATCATGAGGGGGTGCGAGGGGTGCGAATTTCCTAACAGTCCTGCAGACCTACATTTAACCGGTTTTCAGTGATTTTTGCCTACTTTTTGGCAATTTTACAGGACTTTTTCAGGAATACCGAGGCAAAAAAAATTGTTAGAGGAGGGCGACTGCACCATGAGGGGGTGCGAGGGGTGCGAATTTCCTAACAGTCCTATGAGGGGGGTGCGAGGGGTGCGAATTTCCTAACAGTCCTATAGACCTAATTTAACCGGTTTTCAGTGATTTTTGCCTACTTTTTGGCAATTTTACAGCACTTTACAGGAATCCCGAGGCATAAAACAATTGTTAGAGGAGGGTGACTGCACCATGAGGGGGTGCGAATTTCCTAACAGTCCTACGTAAGGACTAGTCCCGCGCAAGGACTAGTCCCGCTTGCTATTGTATTCAAATGGTCCTTCACATGGACTAGTCCCGCGTACTATTGTATTTAAATGGTCCCGCGTAAGGACTATTGTATTTAGATAGTCCCGCGTAAGGACTATTGTATTTAGATAGTCCCACGTAAGGACTATTGTATTTAGATAGTCCCACGTAAGGACTATTGTATTTAGATAGTCCCGTGCAAGGACTATTGTATTTAGATAGTCCCGCGTGAGGACTAGTCCTGTGCAAGGACTATTGAATTTAAATAGTCCGGGGTGGGGGCTATTGTATTTTAATGGTCCTGCGCGGGGACTATGATATTAAAATGGTCTGGCATGCTATTGAATTTAGAAAGTCCGACATAAGGACCATTATATTTATAGTCCGTTGTAGTGATTTTCAACTCACAAAATAAATTTACACTAATATACAACACTTGTTGTTTCAGCGAGTGATTCTGCATGAGAGGAAAGAGATAAGAGATAACAGACTGACGTCGACTGACCTCGTGATTGCCGATAAAAAGTTTTAGTGAGAATGTTTGGTAATTAGGTTGCTGATAACAGACCGGCGCGGCGCCAGACTCCGTCATTAGTGATAAGAATTTTAATGAGACTTTTTGTTAATTATATCGCCGACTATAACCATCGGTGAATGGTTTTAACAGGGTGATGCAATTTGGACTTTGCCCAAATCAGCCATAGAACTTTAGATATAAAAGAGGCCAGTGTTCAAGCAATATTCAGTTTGCTTCGAGATCTGTCTTAATCGTGGTGAGTAATATTTTAGATAATATCTCTGTTAGTTATTAAATTAATAGTCAAAATTATCATAGAATATTTTCATACAATAATAAGATGAGCGTTTTGAGTTATCTTATCAAACCGCCTGACCCAGATGCCATGTTTGTATGATAACGTGTTTTCACTCAATCAAAATTGTTGTTGTTTAATCGGCTTGTATGATTTTCACTTAAAATCAAATTAGTTTATTATATATTTTAAATGTTTGGAGTTTAGCTGTTTTGCCAATTTTTTATTTATAGCTGTTTATTAAAAACAATAATATAATATTTTTTACTGGTGCCCATTAAAATTTTTATTCTGATCAGATTTTTGTTTTTCTCTTATAGATCGCATAAGAAGATGGCTGCGATTAAAATTAATTGCAATTTCTGCGGCAAGTTAATATCGAAATCACACATCTCACATCATGTGAAAGTGTGTCCTAAAAACCCAAATAAGAACTCGAGCTCCCGTTATACGAAAAAGTCTTGTGATAAATGTGGAAAATCTATTACAAGTAATCATCTTAGTAGACATTACAAAACATGTCAATCTACTACCAATCAACCTTCCACTTCAACACCTCAAAATAATGAACCACAACCAACACCCAGCACCAGTGGAGCTCAAAATTTGAAACCCTCAATCCAAAAGAAAGCAAGTTATGAATATAAAACCAAATGTCCGAAATGTGAAAAACTTGTAAGAAAATCTAATATGAGTTACCATTTAAAAACACACGAAGAATCAGCTTTGGTTAGCCGTGGCGGAATCGTTGATGAAAATGATGGACCCACTCCAGCAAAAAGACCTCGTCTGGATGAAAATAGTGTTAAAAATAAATCTGTTTTTGAAACTTTGCAGGGGGTTATATTTTTAACGATGGCGACAATTTGTAATTTGGTGAAAGGGCCTATCGGTGGTGGCAATACGTTTATACCGAAAGATTCCGAAGTCGAATTAGTGAGATCGGCTTTCGGGGGAGTCGTCAACTTTTATTGCATTGAAAACATTCACGCTATCAAAGACCCGATCATATTTTTGGATGCATATAAAAATATTATCATCAGGAAGATAAAGGAATGGTTAGGTGAATTTGAATTGAAGGTCCGATTTAACTTCCGAATTGATTTCAAGAGGAAAGAACAAGTAGAGGAATTCAACTTTAAAACGAAATATTCTGTGATCGATTTGAGTACTGATATTTCAGGTTTCTATGATTTTGCTAAGGAAAAGTTACTCAACGAAATGGAAGAATTTCAAGCGAAAGGATCCGGTTGGTCTTTATTCAGTATAAGCGATTTGGAAATTCAAGTATGCCGCTATAACCCCCTCAGAGCATCCAGTTATATTCCTCTACCCAAAGATATTGCGAATAGAAAAGCTATTATTAATGTAAGAAATGATGATGAAAAATGTTTTCTTTGGTCTATTTTATCTGCATTACACCCTGTTGGACGTACTGATAATCCTGAACGAGTCAGTAAATACAAACCGTACGAACACGAGTTTGATGAAGCTTTGAAAGACATAGCGTTCCCCGTACAAGTTCAGAAAAATATTATAATGAAATTTGAAAAACGGTCTGGCGTGTCAGTAAATATATATGCTTGTGATTTAACTAAAGACTCTGAAAATTATGATAAGTTTGAGGACTATCCCGGTGCAGGAAAAAATCTAAAAATGCTAAGAAAAGTGACATCTATGTTTTGTATGTAACAAAAAATGAAATCCCCAACAGACATGTCAATCTGTTGTATTTGAAAAATGAAAACGGCAATTCACATTATTGTTGGATAAAAAGCATGAGTAGATTAATTGGTAGGCAACTGAAAAAGAGAGGTCATAAATCATTCCACTGCAATCGTTGTCTCCAATATTTTGGAACTGAAGCCTTGTTAAAAACCCACAAAGAAACCTGCAACGAGCCAGAACAACAGGATGTTGATGATTCGGATACAATCTTTATATGCAACAGATGTCTCAACGGATTCGATGATGAATTGAAATTAGAAAAACACAGGGAATACTGCAATCAACACGATGCTGTTAGAATCGTCATGCCTAAGGCGATTAAAATTAAAGATGATTACATCAGCCCGACAATACAGTTCAAGCACAAATACAGAAAAATGAAAGTGCCCTACGTAGCGTATGCTGATTTTGAATGCATTCTGACACCAGTGGACGACCAGCGGGGGATCAACACCAAGAAATATCAAGCCCATCAAGCGGCCAGTTTTTCATTGTACGTTGTGAATGCGTCAGATGACTATGACATTCCCTTCGATTTGTATTATGAATATTTGGGTGCCGATGCTGCACAGGTCTTCATAGATGGACTCGTAGATGTTTCAAAGAAAATAGCTCAACTCTACAGTCGTGAAGCAGCGAAGCCCATGAATTTGACTGCTGCCGAAAAGGCGGAAGCCAGGTTTACTTCGGTTTGCCACATTTGTGGAAAAGTGTTTGATGAAAAAACTGGAAAAGCCGTTCTCGATCACGATCATTTGACGGGGAAATTCAGAGGGGTAGCGCACAATTCTTGCAATTTGAATTTCAAAAAGCCCCATTTCCTGCCGGTCTTCATCCATAACCTGAGCAATTATGACGCCCATTTATTTATAAAAATGCTTGGAGCTGATAAGAAAGATATCGTTGTCTTGGCCACCACCGAAGAACGTTACATATCTTTCGAAGTGAAAATTGAAAACGGGGTGAACTTGAGATTCTTGGACTCGTTCAGATTCATGGCTTCCAGTTTAGACAGTCTGGCCAAAAATCTCACCAAACATCAATTCAAACACACTTCGAAATTCTTCTCGGATGACAAACTGGATCTGGTTATTCGCAAGGGGATTTACCCGTATGATTATATGGACGGTATGGAGAGATTTGGAGAGACGTCTTTGCCTTCAAAAGAATCGTTCTACAACAAATTGAACAATTCAAACGTCAGCGATGAAGATTACAAACACGCGTGTGATGTGTGGGAGAAGTTTTCTATCCAAACGATGGGTGAGTACACTCTGCTGTACAATAAAACAGACACCCTACTGCTAGCGGATGTGATTGAAAATTTCCGAAAAGTATGTTTGAAAACGTATAAACTGGATCCAGCGTGGTATTACACCTCACCCGGTCTGGCCTGGGACGCCATGTTGAAGAAAACCGAGGTAAGTCTCGATATGCTGACGGACACCGACATGGAACTGATGATCTCGAAAGGCATTCGCGGCGGTATCTCTCAGTGCTGCCACAGATACGCCAAAGCCAATAACCCGTATATGCACGATTATGACGCTGGAAAACCGAATGATTATCTTATCTATCTGGATGTAAACAACCTCTATGGTTGGGCGATGATGGAGTATCAACCCCAGAGGAAATTCGAGTGGTGCACAGACTCTGAACTGTCCCAGATAATGTGTAAACTCACAAATGGACAATTCATCAGTAACAAGTCCGACACCGGTTACATCCTCGAAGTTGACCTCGAATATCCTCAACATCTGCACGACCACCATAGAGACCTACCTCTAGCACCGGAGAACCAATGCCCGCCGGGATCCAATCAGAGGAAACTCTTAACAACGCTGTACCACAAAGAGAAATACATCGTACACTATAGGAATCTCCAACTCTATCTGTCTTTAGGAATGGTTCTGAAGAAAATATATAGGGCCATAAAATTCCAACAGTCAGCGTGGTTGAGTGAATATATTAAATTAAACACGGACATGAGAACGAAAGCGACGAACGACTTTGAAAAAGATTTCTACAAGTTGATGAACAACTCGGTGTTTGGCAAGACGATGGAGAATATCAGAAAACACGTCAATATCAAACTGGCCACTCACGAACAGCAGTTGCAAAAGCTAGTGGCGAAACCCAATTTTAAATCCTTGACAATATTCTCCGAGCACTTGACTGCTGTCCATATGGAAAAGACCTATTTGTATTTCAACAAACCCATTTATGTCGGTATGAGCATTTTGGACATCTCCAAAATAGCGATATACGATTTCCATTACAACGTCATGAAACCAAAGTATGGGGACAACATCAGAGTCCACTACGGAGATACCGACTCACTGGTCTATGGCGTGAGGACTGAAGATGTATACGAGGACATGAAAAGCATGATCGACTATTTTGACACCAGTGATTACAAAGCGGATAACGTTTACAACATGCCGCGAGTCAACAAGAAAGTCATCGGAAAATGGAAAGACGAACTAGCCGGAGATGTCATGAGGGAGTTCGTCGGGCTGCGATCGAAGATGTACGCATATGACTCGGAAGGAAACAAATCTGGCAAAAAGGCGAAAGGCGTGACGAAATCCGTTGTCAAGAAGGAGTTGAAGCTTGAAGACTACAAATCGTGTTTGTTCAACGAAACGGAAGAATACAAGACGATGAACACCATCCGGAGCAAGGGGCACAACATTTATTCCATATCGCAATATAAAAAAGCGCTGTCCGCCAAGGATGACAAGAGGTACATCTGTGAAGACGGACTGACGACACTGCCCTGGGGACATTTTCGGATACCCGTCAGTATGGATGTTGATGAAGATTTCGATCTGGACTGATTTCAACGGATTTTTTAAAGACCTCTTTCATTGATGAAAATAGTGTGTTTTAAAAGTGTCTTAAATAAGTGTGTTTAATTGTTTTTCTCAACGATAAAAAATAAAATTCAAAACTCATTTATTTTTGTAAATCAGCTGTGATGGAAATTGCATCACAACTGATGATTACATCAAAATTTAATACATTTTTTTTAATCAGCTGTGATGGAAATTGCATCACAACTGATGATTTCATCAAAATTTAATATTTTTTTAATCAGCTGTGATGGAAATTGCATCACAACTGATGATTACATCAAAATTTAATATTGATCAAAATTTTTAATCTCCTGGTTTTCGCCCATTGGAGTGATTGGTGTCTACCTCCGATTGGGACTTTTTATGCCTCAAAAAGTACTCTGTTGAAGGTGGGAACTTTGACGTAGTAACAGAGCTTTGTAACCAATATCCACCGACACCAATATGCTATCTGATCCCCCTCGGATTTTGATCGTACAAATTATACAAACGTAAATCCCGTCAATATTTTTCATTTACTAGAATTGTAGAAATGTATTAGAAAACTAAATCATCATCTGTACATATTCCTTTTTAACATCATAAGTGAACATGGTCTGTGATACCACGATGACGTAGGCTGTAGTGCCTTTATCAGCTACCAGACCGGAAACGGCGTTTGTAAAATCCAATTCGATTTGGATATCGTTTCTTTTTCTCTCGGTCGAAAACGGATGGAGATGTGTGTCTATCACCATCACCGGGTATTTGTTGATGAAATCGTTTATATTGAGATATACATCATCGTTTTTGAACATGACTTGTCTCATCGAACAGTAGCTGTCGTATAGCAGCCTGTACTTTTTATCCGTGATATTCAAATTCTGCTGCTCTTGCGGGTACCGTTGACCGTTTATTTTCACGTGGAAATTCTTTATGTTTACACTGTCGAACTGGCCGGGGTCTTTAGTCTGATCATTTTTACGACTCGTCTGTAAACCGATTATCACAAAGACCGGATTGAGTATGTTCCGGTAGAGATTCGTTATATCGAACGTGTAATTGGAGCCTATCACACCGAACTTTTCAATACAATCCCAGCGGAAATATTCATATACCAATTCGCCTTTTTCGCTCAATTTCTTTAGCCCATCGATGAGCACGGCTTTCTTGGAGGGGTCGTAATCCACGAGGGGGACTTTCAACACGAAACTGGTAATTTTTATTTTTCCCTCCGCTGCGTCAACAGCATTGGTGCCGGAACCTTCAGTCCAGCGGTAGATGGCATCATCGTCTTCCGCGCGGGTGAACGTTATTTCAAATCCACCCTTGTACATGGGATACTTTAGACTGTCAAAGAATCCCAGACCCAGATGGGCCAGCGTTCCCAGTGCTTCGAACTTGCCGCCGCCCTTGTCGTAAACCGATTTGAATCCGCTGCTGTAGTACGTGTTTTCCTCCGATCTGCTGTACGTGGTCAACCCTTTGATGGTGCTCGTGATTCCGACTTTATCCACGGAATCGATGACTTGGTTGTGTTTTTTCAATTCAATACTCTTGAACAAATAAGCCGCAAAATTGTCCACAAGTTTGATGGGGTCCGTGCTGGCGTAACTAGCACCATTGGATTTCTTGACAACCTCCCCTTGGATGTGAAACAATATCCTGTTGTTGTAAAACGAATCCCCGTGGTCCAGTTTGAATGTGGTGAAATTATTGGGTGAATTAAAGTGCAAGTCCGATACCGGTAGAACCGTGACGTATTCGCATCTCGCTATCTTATCCGATGCCTCTTCGTAGTATTTCTCCATTCCTAATATAGTTTTTTGGGTTTCCGATTTCCAATAAAAAATGTGAAAATTGTAGCGGAAAGCAATAAAAAATAAAAAACACCGAATTCCTGATCGCTTAATGAAATCGACTACTTGAACAGTTTTACGTTTTTATACATGTTCAAACGTCTCAACCCGAGATTTCGAAAAACCCTTTTATCTACACCTTCAACATTTTTTATTACATCCAAACATCGCTCTACATAGTCGAGACCCTTCGGCTGAGAAACCAGTTTTTCCATCTTATCGTGTATGAACTTTACGATGGCGATTTTTTCATTGTGAAAAGCGTTATTGCCGGCTTCCTCTTCGGCGCGTATAAACTTTAATCTTTCAATCAATTTATCATCATCATCGATGTATTTGTACTCGACGGGGGCGTGTGAATCTATCAACAATCCGCTGCCCGATGACTGTTTAAATTCTTTCCAGATATCACTGATCAAATTCACCCATTTCCAAGACTGACTGGACCTGGGACGTTTCAACTTTGGATCGTTGTTCCGAAAAATCGCATCGGATTTTATCAGTATATCCTTGTAATTATTATAGTCCTGGGCTGTGAAAGCACCCGCACTTATGAGTCTTTCTCGCGTCGTACCCTCGCCCGGAGACGAGCCACTGATTTCCGCTTTCGTCAACAGACTCCACAATCCCGGTGTGCCGGCATATCTATCACCGGTGCTGTCTAATATGACATCATCATTTTCAATCGTAATAGTCTTCGATCCGATGGCCAGTTTGTTCAAGTTGAAATCGTAGCGTATACCGAAAGATCTATCGTTGCTGGTAGCGAGATGTTGTTTGGCGATATCACCAATATCTTGCCTTTCAGTGAATTCGCGGATCGAACGGTTTATCCTGCCTTCGTCTGGCGATTCTATTTCCGACGGTAAAGGAGCGGATTCTCCGGGTGGAGGTGATTCTCCGGGTGGAGGTGATTCTCCGGGTGGAGGTGATTCTCCGGGTGGAGGTTCGAGCACATCTTCGTCTTCACGAGGTAAAGGCACCTTACGCGCCACCATCAATTCTCGACCCGGTGTACTGAAAGCGCGGGGTCTAAAAATATATTTTTTTCTTTGTATAGTTTTAGACACGGGCAGACGTTGCGGTGGGGTCTTTTTATCGGAACCTTGCTCCTTGATCGCTTTGACGACCGGTTCCTGTCGCTTTTCAATCTCACGTTTTTCTTCAACTTCACGAATCTTTACTGCTTGGGATTCACTGACCAATTGGTTTTGCAATTTATCCAATTTTTTAGCCTCCTGCACAGTTAAAGGTTGATGTGCAGATATCGGTATGAAAGGAATTTTGGGTGCGTATTGCTCACGTATCGGCGGATGTTTACGAAACAATTCCGCTCGCTCTTTCACTTGTTCTTTTCGGATTTCCTCATTTTCCGCGACCCATTTATCTTGTAGTTTTTCAATTTTTTTACCCTCCTCCGCAGTCATCTCGTCGGGCCACATTTTGTCGGCCAACTTGTGTTTTTTAACTAACGTCTTGACAATCTCTTTATCGCTTTTCCTCTTCATCGTACTAATATAGGTGGTTGGGTTTTTAGTAGCAAATTTTATATTGGATAATCGAAATACAAAAGTGACGAATATTTTCACAAAAATTTTGAATCGAATAAAAAAACGTCCGACAACGTTTTGATTAAAAAAATAACGTTTACACATCGATTTTTGAAAAACGTTCGCGGACGTTATTTATTAAAAACAGCGTCTAGACATCGATTTTGAAAAACGCTCGAGGACGTTATTTATTAAAAACAGCGTTTAGAAATCGATTTTCGAAAAACGTTCGCGGACGTTAGTTATTAAAAACAGCGTCTAGACATCGATTTTCAAAAACGTTCGCGGACGTTATTTATTAAAAACATTGTCTAGACATCGATTTTCGAAAAACGTTCGCTGACGTTATTTATTAAAAACATTTTTCATATTGCACATGTATTTTCCACACCGCGCTTTTTTCATCATATTTACCGTGAGAAACCCATAAGGCTCATTCCAACACTTGTTGCATATATTTTCAAATTCACCAAAAGTCATGTCCGATCCCACGAAATCGTCGTAAATCCGTTTGGTATAGTGTTTATTCTGTTTGAAGACACAAAGGAAATTTATATTATTCCGTATGACTTGCATGTCCACTTTGCCGTAACTCTGGCTCAGGTAGACGCACGAAATCTTTTTATGCCTGCCTCTGATAAAATAGTCTTTAATACCCTTTTGCTCTTCCATCAGACAATCGTCGAATATCACAAGTGAGTTATTCTTGCACTCGTCCACCGCCGGCAGTTCATCGCAATTGTTGAAGAAATACGCGATTCTCTTTTTATACTTTTTCTCTGCGTCCGCATAGGTTTTTCTCAGCTCCACATAAGCCGGCTGTTCTATGGATTTACTGAATACGTAAAGGTTTTTAAATATAATACCGTTTTTATTGTAAATGAAATTGAGCAGTAAATTGGTTTTGCCGCTGCCTGAAGAACCCACTATGAGACATCGCAATGGGCTGGGCAACAGGTTGTCTTCGAATGCCTCTTTGTAATATGAAACTATATCCATCACTATGTGGGTGAAATGACCTCTTGACATTCAGTAAAAAAATAAAAGCTGAGAAATGATTTCAAAATATAATTCTTTTTCAAATTGACGACACTGGAATTATTCACAAAACACACATGTCTTTCGTTGCATTTTTTACAGCTCTGATAAAATCGAAATCACCGTAAACCGATATACAATTCGTTTTTCGGTCGTGATCATATCGGACGCATAAAATGCAATTCAATAGCCCCCACTCCGGACTATCTAAATTCAATAGTCCTCATGCCGGACTATCTAAATACAATAGTCCCCACGCAGGACTATCTGAAATGCAATAGTCCCCATGCAGGACTATCTGAAATACAATAGTCCCCATGCCGGACTATCTAAATACAATAGTCCCCGCGCAGGACTATCTGAAATTCAATAGTCCCCATGCCGGACTATCTGAAATACAATAGTCCCCATGCCGGACTATCTGAAAAATAAAAACAATAGTCCCAGCATAGGACTATCTGAATAATACCTAAAACATTGTACGTTGTAATTCTTTCTCGTAGAACCCTCCTATTATATCTTCACCAGTTTCATCCGCAATCTTATAAGTTGCGGGTCTCGTGTTTAAAACTTGCTTGATTACAAAAATCTCGGACGTCCAGTTCTGTTTGTATTTATTCGTGAAAACATCTTTTTTCGCCGTAATGCGGACTCTGTCTCCCACATCGAATTTCGCCTTTTTACGGGGTATTCTATTTTCCAATTCGTTGTACATTTTCAATAAAGCCTGCTCGTTGCCTTTATTCACATCCGCGGGCCTCATTTTTATAGTATGGTGGAAATCGTGTTTATTATATTCGTCGGTCAATTCTTGCAAAATGTCGTGCCACTTGTGGGAATTTCTAACTTGGAATTTCACTTTCAACTTCTCATTTAACGTTCTGTGATATCTTTCGATTATTGCGGATTTCTCCTCGCTCTCGGTGTGGTACAATTTAATGTTGTGTTTTTTCAACAACTTGTTAAAATGCGTATTTTTAAACTCTGTCCCTTTATCGGTGTGTAAGAGTTTAGGTGGTGAATGACCGTCATTTTTGGCCCGGGCAATTATTTTTTCAAAAGCTGATGACACATCCGGACCATCTTTTTTCTTCAAAGGCTCTGACCAAACGAACTTACTGAACGTGTCGATCACATTTAAAATATATCTATACCACTTGTTTTCCCTAGCATATTCTTTCAAAATCAACAGATCGGCCGCCCACAAGTCATCTATACCTTTCGTGACGATTCGACGTTTTATGAACTTTTTCACGACGGGTCTGTGCAGCTCTTTAGCTTCCAAAACTTCCGGCGGGTCTTTGATAAACGAATTTCTCTTACTGCCGCATATCGCACAATTGGATGTCGCAAGCCACCTTTTATTTCTCGTTTTGACAGTTTTGACATCCGTGGATGGTGTGTTTGTTTTGCACTTTCTGCAATGCAATTCCATGTCTAATAATGCGCTGCTACTTTTGAAGTCAAATAAAATATTTGCAAATGCAAAGTCGCTTAAATAAATTGCACATTTGCGTGGATTGTGTGTTATATGTATAGGATAAGAAACGAGATGCAGCACAGACATAAAATCCAGTTGACCAAGGGTCAAAAGAATAAGTTGCGTATCGCTTATAAAAAGCAGAAACTCGCTATTTTAACTTTGAACAGTGATCAGTTGACGAACGGGAATGTCGAGGTGATGTTGACGGACGAACAACATAAACAAGTGTTGAGAGCCATAAAACACAATAAAGGCTTGAGATTGATATTGAGCCATTCGCAGTTGAAGAACAACATTGAAGGGGGTCTACTGAAAGAGATTCTGGAGTTGGCGGAAACGAGTATCCCCTATTTCAAGAAATTCGCTTCACCCCTGATCAAAGACAAAGTCGCACCAGCTATAAAAGATAAATTCGTTCCATGGCTGAAAAAGATGATTGACGACGAGTTGGATACAATTATCGAAAAAGATCCGTCAGGTGCCGGATTAAGACAAATGATAAACAACCGACTCAATGCGGCTTTGAATGATGTACGGGTAAAAAAAAATTAATTCCGTTGACGTTGAGCGATCTGGAAGTGTGGGCCAATAAATTGAAATTGAAGAATTTTCGCGGTGTTTTCAGACGAGAGCTTTTACCTGACGTATGTTGGAAAAACGAGTGCGGTATAATCAATCTCGGTGATCTGGACACACCCGGAACACATTGGACGTGTTATTATAAAAATGGTAAAAATGTAATTTATTTCGATTCTTATGGAAATGCGCCACCACCTTTGGAATTGGACAAGTACATGAAAAGTTTTGACATTCGTTATAATTCGGACCGATTTCAAGATTATGGCGATCCGCCAATCTGCGGGCATCTTTGTTTAGAAGTTTTAAGGCAGTTTTCAAATGGAATAACGTATGATGAAGTCAAAAACATTTTAAATAAAAATAAATACGCCTGGCTCGGGTGGTTTGATTGAGTCACTTTTTATAATGCCCCCGTCAATAAATTGTTTATACCATTTTTATTTTTTTAAATAATTTATTACCACCCGAAATGTCGACGTTAAGATCATCAAGTCAAACTAACCAGTCAGAAGCATGGAACCTGCTTTCCATGGAGCCCAGAGAACCCAAAGGGGTTTTGACTGACAAATTCATCATGAGGTTCGATCGGTATTTGAACTGGGATCTGCTCTCTTCCCATTATGATTTTCCAATCGAGATGTTGCGGATGTACCCGCACAGAGTGAATTGGTCCAAGCTGTTGAGGCGTATTAAATTTTCGGAGGAATTCCTAAGAGAGATGGTCCCCCATTTCGATGAATGTTGGGATATCCTGTGTAAATATCAAACGCTGTCTGAAAAGTTTATTCACGATTTCGCAGGTAAAATTGATTGGAATTACGTGTTGTTGTATCAAAATGTAACTAGCAGATTTTTGGACGAACACAAAATGTATTTTGATGAATCCTAATTGAGTGGCTCAGAGATGTTCAAAATAAAAACCCGAATTCGCATGGATCGACCGGTTTGAATAAATGTTATTTAATATTCGCGGGATGAATAAAAACTAGTTGCTGTTTATTTTTTTTTTTTTATATAAAACCATTATGATGTAAAACATTTTTTCCTAAAGTAGAAATGACGACTTTTAGACTATCAGGTACGACTTCACAACTGACCTTGAACTTGGAACATCCCATTCACTTGGATGCTGAGTACAAGTTGGCACTCACCGGACTTTTCTGCGAATACAACTTTTATAATTTATTTGAGGGTTGTAGTGTTTTGTTTGACGGTGGAACGAAAATCGGTTTCGGTAAAGGTTTTTGGACATTTGATGCCATACAGAAACACATACAAAAAGGTGTGGATCCGCTGTTACGCGGTAAAACAGATGATAAAAAGAATAAAGTCACGGTCGTTTCAATACTTAAAACTACGGGATACCGGGTGAAAATCACTTCACCTATAAAATTTCACATGGAAAATCCGCTGCGGCGTTTGCTGGGTTTCGATGAAATTGATGCCCCCGAATACTTGGACACGTACAACGCGAAAAAACCGCACAACATAAGACCATGGGACTTGATTGAAGTCCACTGTGATATCGTGGAAAATTGTTTTGTCAATCATGACGAACATTGGCACAAACACAAAGAGTCTTCGGTGTTGTATAGTTTCTTTCCATATGGTGAATTTGGTAATAAAATTGCTGTGATGCCGCGGCCGCCGCTTTACGTGTCGTTGAAAAAAGGATTGAATAAAATCCAACAAATCAACATTTACATTACAGACCAAAATAATAATTTATTGCAGATGTTCGATTCGAATGTGCATATTTATTTGGAGTTGATTCGGGTGTAGTATTTTTTAATTTATTGAAAATCGGCTGTTTCTATTTTTTATTTGACGCCGCAAAACGTTATTCCTTGTATAGGTAAAAATGAACGGTCCTAACTTTAATGATTTACTGAAAGAAATCAATGGAAAGTCTTACATCAGGGTGGGTGACCTGGAAGTCGATAAAAAATATTTTGTGGAAAATATGGATAAAATCTCTTCATCATACGGTATGAGAATATTAGTCACATGCGATGATGTGAAATTCTATCTTCCCGAAAGCTGGAATGACAGGTTGACGAATAACTATATCAAACAACTGTTGAATTATAAGGGGAAACTCTATGTGCTGTACAACGGTAAAATAACACTTTCAGATAATAAATTCAAGCACAGTATCGAGTTTAAGGTTGACGAATAAAAATAGTTTTTAAAAACATAATTTAAATATATTTTTGAAAATGCCCCGTTTAATTTATTTGTTGTGGAAATCCGTTATGCATACATTAGGAATCAATAATGGCTGAAAGTTACGGTTATTATTGTTTGACTGAAAACGCATTTGAACCGTACAACGGGTCTCCGGATGCAGCCGGATTGGATCTCAGAAGCGCGTATGATTATGTTGTACCAAAACGCGGTCAACAGTTGATAAAAACTGACTTGACTTTCAAATTCCCAGATGGGTGCTACGGGAGGATAGCGCCAAGATCTGGCTTGGCTTTAAAACATTCTATAAGTGTAAATGCCGGGGTCATAGACCGGGACTATACTGGGAATGTCGGTGTTATCTTGATGAACAATTCCGATACCGATTTTCATGTGCGTCGTGGAGATAGGATTGCGCAGATCATCTGCGAAATGTATAAAAAGCCAAACTGTATCAGATTGGACAAAGTCGAACAGACTGAGCGCAAAGACGGCGGATTCGGAAGCACTGGGATTAATTAATAAATATCATGTTGTACGTTATCTTCTCTATTTAAATGTTAATCATTAATATCTTGGAAATGTGTTTGAAATTTATTTTTTCTGACCCCCCAATAATTTTTTGAAATCAAAAGTTGATTAAACATATAGTAGTTGAAAACATCATGGATTTGAAAAATAGAGATTGGTTCACTGATGAAGATAAATACGTGATATCCGTTTTAAAAAATTGCAAACCTGGAAAACTGGAACGCTGGATGAGGGGTCTACCTAAAGCGGTGAAATGGAAAATAATACATAGCAAGCTGGGTTACGTTCCAAAAGCTATCGTTTACAAGCCTAAAGAATTTAGATCGCTAACAGCTAAAGAAAAGTTTGCGGTTCGAGAAATGGAGGATGCCAAGATAATATACTGCTATGATTGCGGGTTCGATCGCATAGTTCAACTAGAAGCGAATGATGAAGCTGTTGAATTACCTGATAAGTGTTTTAAATCGCTGTGTTTCCTATGTCACAAGTCAGCATTTAAAGTTACGAGATGCGGACGTGATCTGTTGGCGGATCCCGATTATGAAGATGAAATGTCGGATGGTGACGAAAATGTTTGTATATTGTCTGAGATACCCTTTCAAGACTATCCAGGTCATGTGGGAATTTTAGATCAGCTGGGGTACTTGCAGTATTCTGATGAAGAAGACGATGGTTGAAAACTTATTTGTTCTAATCGCTATTATTTTTTTACATTTTTTTATTGCTTTTGTACGGTGAAAACCCACACACTGCACTATAAATATAATAGTCCTTAATAGTCCATACGCCGAGATATCTAAATACAATAGTCCCCACACCGGACTATTAAAATACAATAGTCCCCACCCCGGACTATTTAAATTCAATAGTCCTTGCACAGGACTAGTAGTCATGCGAGTAGTGTGTTTTGGTCACTTTTAAAACCGGCCACGTGCCCACCGGGCCACGTGCCGCGGCAGCTGGCGCCAGCTGCCATGTCACATAGCTTCCGGTGGGGGTTAGAGGGTATATATGAGATGCTGTAGTTATATTTTATGCCATATAGGTTGGGGTGGAGATGGCGATAGTGTTGGCGTTAGGGTGAAGTGAATTTGCGCATAAAATTAAAATTAAAAGTTAGTTCAAAATTGAAATTCGTCGGTGTTAACGAAACTCTAACAGTTGAAGAAAAATTAAGAGTTAGTTCAAAATTGAAATTCAAACTTATAACTGAGATGTGGAAAATATGTCAAGGTCATCCAGAGTAAGTTTTAAAAAATTCTATCCAACTATCACCAGAAATAGTTTTAAGTTGAAGTAGTTGGTGATAGCGGGATAATTGATTCGTGCCATGGGAGAGGTGTTTATCGTTTGAAAGTTGGCGATCGAATGAGAAGCGCCGCCTAGGGAGAGGGCTTATAAAACGGCAACCTTCCCCCCACCACCCCTTCCCCCACTCCTTTAGACCAATAACCGGTCGCCGACTCTATGTGGTGAAACTGAACTAGACATGGCGGCCGCCATGGATAATTCTAACCTCAAACCTTAGTTTTGCATTGGTGAGCATGAGCCACCCCCACTCCTTTACCTTTCTTTTATATTTTTAAAACCGAACAGATGTTCGGGCAGGTGTTGGGGGCAGAAATGTTAAAATATTGGGGTGGAGATGGCAATAGCGTTGGCGGTCGGTTGAACTGAATTTGCGAATAAAGTAACTAGGGTTGAACTAAAAGTATACATAAATTAAAAGTTAGTTGAAAACTGAAATTTGACGGTGTTAACAAAACTCTTAATAGTTGAACAAAACTAAAAGTTAGTTTAAAACTGAAATTCAAATTTATAAATAGGATCTGGAAAGTATGTCAAGGTCATCCAGAGTAAGTTTTAAAAAAGCCTACCCAACTACCACCAGAAATAGTTCTAAGTTGAACTAGTTGGTGATAGTAGGATAGGTTGAAGTAACTTTTGAATTTTATTAGTGAACATACAATTAATGTGCAACAGCAGAGTTTAAACAAGTTGAACTTTTGTGATGAATTACAGAGTTGTAAATGCAAACACCGATGACGATGAGAAGGTAAATGCAGAGTCCCCAGATGATGTATTTGAAAAGCTTGAACAAATGTAACATTTCAAGTTGGTTTTCCCGTTCCATTTCCAATCGTTTAATTTCCAATTTCAATTTATCCTCTTCCATTCTAGTTACGAAGGGAACTTCATCCATCATATCCATCATGATTGTGTTAGTGTTTGAAATTTTAGTGATGTTGATAGTTCAGAAGTCGAAGATGGAATAAGAAGTGAAAGGGAGAAATGTTAGTTAAATAAAGAAGTGGTGGGGGGAAGGATGAATTACAAAGAAGTGGTGGGGGAAAGACGTTGCTCTTCATTATTACCATCAGTAGTGTCAGATGGTGCAGGAGTTAGATTTAGTAAACTGTCTTCGTCTAAACTTTCAACCTTATCACAAATAGGACAATCGTATGTTATTTCCAAATTCATTTTGATGGTTGTAAAATTATCTACAAGTTCTTGTAAAATATTAAAAATGTCTTGTAACTCTTCTTTAGAGTTTATTTCAAAACTAGAATTCATTCGGGCCAATGGAGAGTTGTTCATTGTTGGAGAGTCGGTGATGGAATGAGGATCGGCGCATAGGGAGGGGGCTTATATAATGGTGACCTTGAGCAGGCGTCTAGGGAGGGGGGCTGTCTAGGGAGGGGGCTTTTATATGGGGAACCTTGAGCTTATGATTAAATAAAATGTTTAGTTCTTCTTCTTCGTCTTTTAATTCAATTATTTGAACCGAAGTAGTTGTTTCATCCTCTTCACTCGATGAAGAAAACAATTCACCAGGATTTAAATATTGAACTACAATTCTGAACCATCTTATAGGATATTCGTCAATGATAGAAAGTAAATTTTGAAACAATTCTTCCATCTCTTCCCTGTCAGTTATTATATGTTCAAACTTGATAAATTTGTTTTCCATGTTGTTAGTTAGAGTGTTGGAAGTGGAATGATTTAATATTATATAAAAATTAGAACTAGTGGTGGGGGAAATCTCAAGGTCATCCAAATGAAGTTTTAAAAAAGAGTGTAAAACTGAAATTACACATTTGATGGTTCTACAGGATCGGAATACCAATCTGATCTGTATTTACATCTTTTTATCATATGTGTACAAAAATCATCTTGATGAGAATTGGTGCGTTGACAATGAGCAAGATCTAGAGGGTGAAATTTGAAACATCTTTGAGGACAACATGTATGAAAATATCTTGATTTGTAAAATTTGAAAGTTCGCAATTCCGGTGGTGGTAGTTGTTTTGTTTTGCATTTGCAATAACAAGATCCGAAGAATTCACATTTAGTACAAGCTAACCCATCCACCATCATTGGTCCTAAATCTGTACACTGTTGTTCACAACAGTAACGAGGTTTGTACTTGTATTTTTGCTCTTCCATGTTGACGCTGCGGAGTCCAGTGAAAGAATAAGAGTGTATAGTGTTGAATAGTGAGTTTTATGTACTGTGAAAAGTGGTGGGGGTAATTTCAAGGTCATCCAAATGGAGTTTTAAAAAATTATACCTTACAAGTGTAAGGATTATTAAAATTTAGGAAGTTTGTTTCTCTTTGTTTTCTTCAGACTTTTTCTCTCTCTCCGCCTTAGCCATAGCAACAAGTTCTTCTGTTGATAATGGATGTACTTCAGGAAATTTTAAAATTAATTTAGCTTGATATCCTTCTTTAGTTAATACATCTAAATCTTGGGTCATTTGTTCAATGGTGTTGTAGTCTTTTCCATAGATTTTTCCATCAAGTTGAATCATCATTCTGTACAACATTTTCTTAAATAGGTCTTGTCGTGGTGAGAGCTGAGAAGCAAATGATTATTTATACAAGTATCACATCCTTTTTATTAACTCACATTGATCATGTGATTTTTTAGTTGTAGTTTTGTCTGTCAAAAGTTATTCAACATTGGTAATACTTTTGGAACTTGATGTTATGTTGACCAGTTGGCGATGAAGAAGTTGTAGGTTGTGTAGAAATAAATATTTCATCATCGCAATATTTTGTTTTAGTGAACATCCTTGTATTAGTAGCACTAACATCAACAGTTAAGTGATAACCACCGGTAAGTAAAACTCGCATTTCGTTGGTTAAATCTTCGAGTTGTTCAAAAGTTGTAATGGTGTTAGTATCATAAGATGCACATTTGACTTTGAGAGACATCTTTTAGTTTTTATATTAAGCGATAGAGTGAGCGAGATGTGTACGGTACGAAAGGTAGTCGTAGACTGATGAATTTTACAAGTAGATTTTCGCTTTTATAATCACACACAAGTGGGTCAAGGTCATCCCGTGGAATTTTTAAAAAAAGCAACATATTGTAATGTACAAAGACATCACAATATGTTGCTTCTTTTAATTTTTTTTTGTTTTTTTTTCTTTATATCATATTTATTGAAAAACAATTACAAACAAATAGTTACAATGTTATGTACAAACTAATCAGTAGTAGGTGTTACATGAATTGTAAGTTCAGTAGAGTTGTTTCCACTGGGTCCATGTGATACCAAATAGAGTGCGCCGGGTTGAATTATACGAAGATCTTCATTTTGAAGTAGTTGTACGAAGCGCTTTGGTAAGAAGATCTGAAATTTTGCTTCATCACCAATTGTATAAGGTGCCTCGCTCAAAGTGCAATTTATAGCATCACCTACTGAAGTTTCCATTTTCTTAATAGTATGAATGATGTAGTGTTTTTCTTCTTTTAGTTCAGAACATTTCTTCGTAGGTAGAATTGATGATTTAGAATGAGCGTTGAACTGATCAACTAAACTTTGAAGTAAGTTCTGTGATGCCATATTGATGTTGTTGTTAATCTTCTTGTTAATAAGAATGTCCGTCGGAGATGTTGTCTCTTCGGAGGTTTGAGTAATACTCATGCTGTGTCATGGTAGCGCTCTCACTTTTATAATCGACACTACCCCCACCACTGACACTACCCCCACCAGTTTGTTGAAGGAAATTATTCAAGCGGTAGGCATTCTTTAAAGCGCACTGCGACCTTCGATGTTTAAAACTTTTTGATGAAATACAAAGTTCGTTGAAGTAGCATTGGAAATCTTTATCAATTATTGCATTAATCACTTCGTTGCTTGTAAATGATTGTATCCAATTTGCTTTTTCCAATCCCCTTGTGTAGATAATTTTAAACTCTTTGCAATAATGATTCATAATGTGCGGCATCATGTTATAATTAATGAAACCTTCATCCCATCTTAAGTTGTGAAAATGTTTGTTCAACCATTTGTTTGTAACTTTCGCTTTAGTTGTTAGTCTATTAAATGGTACTGGAGGTTTGAACAAATAATGATAAACTACTGATGTGTTCATGTCCAAGATTACTAATTCTTTAATAATAAAATTACCATCATTTCCTCGGAAAGCTTGAAATTCAATTATACCTCTTTTAACTTCCATTATATGTGGCGCATTAGAAAACGAAACCCGTTTATTCATGATGAAGTCTCACTAACAACTGACTTAAAAATTGAATGAGCCGATGTTTATAACAGACAGGATTGTTCTTCTTCTTTCACTTCTTGTGCCACTTCATCAATATTAAAATTGGTGTGATAGTTGTTTAATTGTCTCCACATTTCAACTTCTTGAGGTATTCTATTAAAGATTGAAGTATCCACGGGACCGTATAAAATTGGAACAAAAGGTTTTTTGTCCAATGTATCAATTAGATAGTCTTTAATTATTGCACTTGAAAATATTAGTTGTTTCAAATATCTGGTGACGGGACCGGTAGTACAACTTAAAGTATAAAATTCTTCTTTAGTGAAATATAATTTAACATTATGTGTAGTTAAATCTCTGAAGCGAACAATTTGTCCTCCACGATGTTTTACTATATCAACTTCAATATTTGATTCCAATAAACTTAATCTTGTTCTTCTTCCAAATGTGTTGTTACTTAAATAGCACTCCAAAAGATGTAAATGTTTCATGAGAGATTCCCAAGTAATTTCACTGAAAGTAACCATTTTGTTTCCATGATTTAAAATAACAATTGGTGAATAATCCATTGATTTTAAAATTCCAACTGATATACTTTTTGTCATGCATGAAGAAATTGGGTAGATAATCCGAAGAAATACTTCTGTTAAAATATTGGTTGTAATGTTAACTTCAACCTTCTTCCTTTTTACTTCTTTTTCAGCTTTTTCTTCTTCTCTCTTCTTATGTTTGTTGAATTTTAGGAACTCGTCCATTTCTCGTTCAACTTGTTTTTCTATATCTGAACTATTATCATCCATTAGAGGTGTATTTTCTTCTCCGTTAGTAGAATTCATCTTGCGAATGATGTTTCCCATACGACGGTTGAAGATAGAATGAAGTTTCTACTAATTATTTTCTCGCTTTTATATTTTTCGTAAATCCTTGAAATTTATACCATTACATAATTGTTTGTTTTGAACTTGTCTTTCACAAATGAAATTCTAACCTCAAAAATTAAAGCAGATAATTCTAACCTCAAAAATTTGCAGTTGTTGTACAATTCTTCTTAAAGTACATTCTTCACAATTCCGGTCAGCGGTGTGTAAGTAACTATTTTATCATGTAGAATTAGACAGTATGCCGAAGTTCCATCCGCTACTGGTTCTTCAAATTCCATTTCAATTTTTATATCCACACTTGATGATTTTACCGATTCATTTTGTTTTGAACAATCGATTACAATTATTGGAGCCTTGGAATAATACTGGTCAGGTGATAATAGTGGTGTATTAGTCTTTCCATAATATGACGATTGAAATCTTGCATACATATCGTATAAAATAGAAAAACGTTTTTTGCTGAACATGACATTCAAATTGTCATAGGGAAAGAATTGAGAGTTTAGGAAAACTTTACAATTCTTTATTTTACAGTGATCAAATTGACCAGCATTTGCAGTGATAACATCTTTTCGCTTAGTTTGAAAACCGAGTATTATGTACCTTGCTCGTTCCAAGTAAGTTGATGTCTTGACGGTCCATGTTTGTCGTTCTGTCTGAGGTAGTGTAGGGTATTCATGAAATTCCCAACTTCGGAATGGCATCACAATATCACGGTCAGATTTCAACTTTCTCAATAATAGGATTCTATGTTCATCAGCCAATCTTACATGAGGTACTCTCCAAACAACTTTATCCAACTGTAGTTGCCATTCCAGTTTATCTTCCGTAGTTGCAGGGTCTGCAAGTATCAAGTCCTTATTAGTTGAAGATCTGAGTAATACTAATTCTTGTTTGACATTTATTATTACCCGTTTGTAATCTTCAGCGAATCCCAAAAGCAATCGTAAAGGTACATGAAAATCAAAGTGACCGTTGGAAGCTGGTGTTATAGTGTCTTTATCGGGGGCAACCCATCCGGCTGTGACTATTGAATTCTTCTCATGCGGTGTTAATGATGTTAATCCTTTCAATGTCGTTGTTAAACCAACCTTTTTTGTTGAATCAACCGTCACCCCTGATATTTCATATCTTATTTCATCAAAAAGATATGCCATCGGGTTATTTATAAAAGGAACTGTTGAAGCAGTTTTTCCATCCAATTTTAATATCCGTCCTTCGATGTACAAGTAACTTTCACACGGTAAAGTGTAAATATCTTGTTGTTGAATGGGGATCCTTATTTCATCGTTATTGTTTAATTTTGATGAAGTGTAAGGGTTGTGCGTGTGATATTCCTTCTCCCATAGTGTTTCGTCGAACGTTGGTCCTTGAGATATATCCAGGATATCCATCGCTGTTAAGTTTCAATCCAATCTTCTGTAGAAAACGAATGTTGTCCGATGTTAACTCTTCCAATGTTGAGGAGCTACTGAGCTCCCGACTCTTCCGTTGCGGTTTAAATGATAATCCCATGTTGACTTTTATGTTGCTGCTCTGATGTGTATCCGTATAGTAATTGTTTCTCCTCTAAAGTCAACACTATGACCGTCTTGATCCAATATGTTCAGTACGATGTCTGAAATGAAACTGGTGTTTAACGGTAGGTATATCAAGTTTTGTGGCTTCTCAACAATTTTAAAACCGGGAGCCACTGTTGGATAAAATGTATGTAAAATATGTTGATTAACTCCATCTCTATACGATCCGTGTATAATGTTGCACGTGACATCGATACTATTTACTTTCAATATTGTTACAGTTGAATCACCTGAATGAGTAGTTCCAGGAGTTAAGATTTTCTTTTTTGTATCTGTAAATCCAAGTAAACTGCCAATCGACTGTTCCAAGCTGACATCAATATAATATTTTGAAGTTATTTCTGCTTTTAAAGTATTATTGTTTCCTTTAACGGTAATATTGTCTTCTCCGAGTTGTTTCTGTAATAATTGGTTTATATCATCAATTTCATAAGCTCCAGTAGGAAATGTAATTATTTTTAATTCTGAGTATTTTCCTGTAGCATCCTTAGTTTCATAATAATGTAGTAAATTATTCTTCCCTTCCGTAACATTGGGAATTGAGTTGTAGGTAGTCAAATCAAGTAATGCCGCTTCCCATAATCGTTCCTTGGATAGACGCAATGCTGGGAACAGCGTACTTTTCAATGTGGATGAATTTCCACTCAATGACACTGTATACGATGACATCTTAAAGCTGACTGACACTTTTCGCTAGAAACTCCAAACATAAATGCCCACATATTTCAGTATTGTTAGGTTGTTCTTTTTTGTAATTGTAAAAAATGTTTTTTGAGTTTCGAAAATAATGTTGAAGTTCTTTTGGCGGTGGTAGATTGCCAAAACTGTCAAAGTAGTAAACGGTTTGTCCAAGCTTTTTATAGCATACCCAATGAGTACCTGGACCATAGGTGGAATCCAAATTTACTATTCCAGTTTCATTTTTCCATATTTTAGTTGGTAATGCATCTTTCATAAAAACTCCTCGAAAGAATGGTATTTTCAAACATTTCACATAATCATTTAACTGATGATTTGTTAAGGCTTTATTTGGAATTATCAATTGACTCTTCTTATTTAGTACACACGGTATGGTCTTAGGTATAAACCTGCTCCGTTTTTTACCATTTGCCAAACAGAAGTCTTCTTTACATTTGGCTTATGAGTTCTACGACGTCCTTTTTTAATGTTTCCACCTCTTTTGGGAGCGCCTTTCTTTGCAGGTCTTCCTCTGCGACGTTTTCCACCACCTAACTTTGCTTTCGTCTTCATGGCTGTAGTTACTGCCCAAGCCGATGCTTTTTCTGCAATACTTGCGTCACTTGATTTTACTCTTTGCCAAGCTTTTTCCGCTAGAATTTTATCTGCTATTGATCTATTTGTTGAATCTTTATACTTTGAATATGCTATATCGTGTTCCTTGCAAGCTTGATCTAATTTATTAATTCCAGGATCTCCTCTTGCTAAACGCTTTGCCAATTTAGTTCCAGGTCCACAATATTGATAACCTCCGGGCAGATGTAATTCGTATGGTAAAGCGTCTATTGTTCGATTTACAACAGCACCAACTGGAATCCGTCTAAGCAGGGATAATGCAGCTGATGTTATACCACGTCCTCTCTTGCCGCTGTCTTGACGATGACTGAGCGATACGGTCTTCATTATGTTGTCTTATATAACTGGCGTGTTTACTCAACGAGATACTTTACACAAATGAATAACTTGTGCAAAATCTTTTATATTTAAAGACTTAGTTATTCAAATTAATTATATATTGATTTATAATTCTATTTTTAATCCAAGCTTCCCGTTCATCGGGTTGAATTATCACATGACTCGTTGTACTAGCTATATGATTATGGGTATCAATAAGTAAATTGCCCACTATTCTTATTAAACAATCTAAATTTACAGCATCTTTTGGATGTTGAGGATCATGTAATTGCATAATACGTTTATCATTACATGTGTAAGCTGTTGAATCACTTTTTGATGTTTTTATGACTTGTCCAATAGTAGCAGCATCATTTGAATCTTCACCTGGTAAAATATTAATTATTTTCTTCATCTTTGCATCATATTTAGTCCCAAAGTGTTTATCCCAAGTTATTGTTTGTTTCATTGTAACACAATCATTTTCTTCGTAACCAGGATAAATATCTTTTATTCTTCTATTACGACCATTGTATGTACCTAATGTACCACCAGTAGCAATTAATGTTTGCACCATTAGAGGTACATCTGTATCTTTTATACCAAATCTTCCATTTGTTATTGTTTTACGTCCTGCATCCCATTTATCATTATTTCCTTGCATTAAATTAAACTTTTCATTTCCATGTATAAATTTATCTCCCTGCTTTAACACGGCATCTTCATGTTTTACAAAATTGGATGTTTCCTTTTTTAATTCTTTAGATAATTGTTCCATAGTAACAGCATCTTTTGGTTGAGAACCAAACTTTACATTTGTCAATGTTTTACCATGACAATCAATTCCATTAACATCTTGTAAAATACAGTTGTCCTTGATGTATTTTAGGTTTACAGCATCACCGTCTTCCTTTGGGTATCCAATGTCATTTATAATAAATTTATAAAAAGAAAATCCATGTTCAGTTTTTTCCGGTATTATAGAATGTAAATATTCTTTATTAACTGAATCTTTATTATTTTTGGGATTTCCCACGTTGGTTATTCTATAATTTCCAGCATCATACGTTTGTCCATCTTTTAAGTTATTACCCCATTGCAATTTTAAAGTATTTGAAAGTTCAGATAATAAGTACTCTTTAGTAATTGCATCAGAACTTTCAGTTGGTTTACCAACATTAATTATTCTATGTGATTTAACATCGTAAGTATTCTTATGTAATTTCAATGATGTTGAAGTAGCTTCTTTTACTGTCTTCAAATTTGCTCCATCAGTATCTTCTTCTGGATCTTTAACTAGTTTTAAACGTTTATTACTTATGCTATAGTCACCTTCAGGTGTTTGCGGTAATCCACTTCTTTTTCTGTCTTCTCCAACTTGTACTCCTAACGCGGAGTACCGTCCGAACTTGTCGACGCTCATGTTAGAACTGATACGTCTTACGCTTGCAACTCTTTTATATCCGCGGACAATTATACAACTATACCACGATTCCTAAGTTCATCAACTAGAGCCACCCATTCATTATTCAAACCCGTATGACCGGCTTCCATGGCTTCATGCAATAGTCTCATTCGGTCAACCAATTTATTGATGTCGTTGTAGTAAATCACATTTGTATTGTATAGATTTTTCATCAATCCTTTACCAAAGGTTGAAGTATCTCCTTTACTCTTTTTACCATGTTGTTCAAGAAGTGATAAATCCATAAGTGATAAAGATTTTCTTTTCAATGGTTGTCTCACCGCTGGAGCAGTACGTAATGTGGGCAATTTTCGTGGAGGAAACAACTTTTTTATAACAATGTTATATTTTGTTGCACGTGAACGATTAATCATTGCATCCTTTAAGTAGTTTCTCTTATGAGCGTTAGTATTTTGTAAAATCTCTTTAAAAACACTTAAATCTTTGGATGAATATCTTAGTGGTATATTTTTAAAAATTAATTCATATAATCCTTTTGTTCCTTTATATCTATGCTCACCAATAATGATGTAATCGTCTTGAGTTATTTCAAGCTTTGAATCACCAATCTTTAATTCATTCCCATCAATTCTTGCTCCGTATATGTGTGATCTACTCAAATTCGGATTTGATTTCATGTCATGTAGCATTTTCATTATATATTTTCTTCCAAGAGGTCCATGTTGTAATATATCGCTACTCAATTGAGTTAAATTTGGAATAGATTGTTCAGCTTCAGGTATTGGCTGTTCTTCTCCCTTTTCAAAAATTGGTTCTTCTTCTTCTTTTGCTTCTTCTTGCTCACTAGCACTTGTGTATGAATCATCATCTTCTTCTTTTTTTAATGCTTGTACTTCTTGTTTAGAAACTGGTAGTAAAACATCTCCTTCATAACGAGGTTTACCAATAGTTTCTGATATCTGTTTTAAAGGTTCCGTAATAGGTTTAAATGTAGTCTCTAGAAATTCTTCTCTTTCACTTAAACCCATCCTCAATGCACGATTCTTCATCCTAATAGAATCACTGAGTGATTTTATTTCTTTTAATAGTTTTTCTTGATTCACCATGTTTACACTGTGAAGTTCAACGTGTAACTAGATGTAGCATCGGTAGTTCAACGCATAAATACAAATTTATCCAACCCTATACGATATCTACCATTTTTAATATCTTCTTCCTTCATAATAACGAGAAAGCTATATTTCTCATTCCATGCTTTGCCACACATCTCTTTAAATTTTTCAAATGGCATATCCGCATTTACATGATCATTATATATATGCTTTAAATTTGTTTCATCTTGCTTGAAGATGATCAACATATTTGCATTGTCTCTTATAAGTTGTTTTGGAATTTTACTGTATGTTTGACCAATGTAAATGCTATCAATATTATGATGTCTTCCCATAGCAAAATAATTCCTTATTGTGTCATGATTTTCACAAGAAACATCGTCAAATATAAAAATAGAAAATGGTTTTGCTTCATTTGGTTGCATAATTGTTTCACTGGCATTAAACTTGTAAAAATTTACTTCAGGTACACTTGCAAGTACTTTATCCAATAATTGATATTTTGGTTGTTGCAATGATTTTGAAAAAATGTATATATTGTTAAAACGCAATCCTTTAGGATTAGTTATAAGGTTAAAAACAACATTAGTTTTTCCACAATTTGAAGGACCAGTTATTAGACACCTTATCGTATTTGGTAGTAATTCACCATGTTTTCCATAATTTAACTTATCATTGTCAACTGTCAATTCATCAATGTTATTGATATTAAATCGATCTTTTTGTTGTACAATCTCCATCTTGTATAAAGGTTAAACACACAATGAGCTATTAAACAACTATACTAAGTCTTTTGAAGGAATCCAAGAGTCTTCACTTTTATCAAACCCTAACCACCGGACTTTAACCATATCCTTTTTTCTTTGTAAAATCTTCTCGACAAGATATACATCACCAACTGTTGATTTCAACAATTCGTGTCCGTAGAATCCACCTTGAAGTAATTCACCCTTGTTATCCTTTAATAAATAGGTTTCAGGTATAGTTGGTTGCACTTTATAAATTGTAAATACTTCATTAGTCCAATTTGGTAGATATCTTTTACTAAATACACCTTTGTATTTGCTTATACGAACTTTATCGTTGACCTTGAACTTCTTTGGTTGCAATTTTTCTAATTTCGGTGTTGTATTATTTTTAATGCGTTGTAATACAATTTTCGCATTAGCACTGTTTACCTGGATAGGTTTCATTCCAATGGTACGATGATATTTGTTGTTATACTGTTTTATAAGTTGTGGTAATATGTCATACCACACATATGATCCTCGTTTTGAAAATTGTTTATACATCGCACCTTTCAATGTTCTATTGAATCTTTCAATTATTGAAGCTTTAACTTCAGAATTTGTAGAATAATGATTTATTTGATATTTCTTCATCAAAGCTCTAAAGTCTTTATTAAAATATTCTTTTCCATCATCGGTCTGTAGATGTTTAATTTTAAATTTATTTCTTTGTATTGTGGTTTCCATAGCTTTTGTAACACTTTTACCAGTCTTATCCTTCAATGGTAAAGCGTCAGCTATTTTAGTAAAACAGTCTATAATTGTTAAAATATATTTAAATCCTTTGTTTAATTTACTGTGCGGTATCATTTCAATGAGATCAGCTTGATAAAGATCATTCATCCCTTTAATGATTGTACTTCTTCTTGGAAATCTTCTTCTTGCTGGTTTATGTAGTTCATTTACAATCTTGTCCTTCACACTTTCCATCTTCAGATGTTGCTTGTACACCGCATGTAAAAATACTGATCCATAGAATAGTTTATTCTCATTTATATAGCTTGAATATAGGTCAAGGCCATTTCATATTAGTGTAAAAAAGAGGGAACATGGCATTGGGCTTGCCATGTCCCCTCTTCTTTACGGAAAGGAAAAAGGAAGAAGGTAGAGGGCGAAGAATAGGTTTACTGGTCAATAGGGTTTAGAGAGTAGTGGCCGAATGGTAAAGTATTAATTTTATCTTCTAAAATATGACGCTTGTCATCTTTGTAGCTTAATGCCCACTTTGTTTGTTTGACACTAAATAGTTGATGATTATAACTTCTAATAGTGTTGAACGTTGCAGTTGTTTCAACATTTTCAAACAAACATCTTTTATAATGTTCAAACTGTACGTTCTTCTTCAGGAAAGAAGTTTTTATTCCTTTGGCCTTCTTCGTGACTTGATGTTCGTTCCTCTCGTTTATGTACAGTTGAAATGAATACAGTTTGGACATTAATGCTACAATTTCCATCATCGGCACACCATTTGTTTCATCTTTAAATTTTCCCAATACTTTCTTATTTCTGTCATAGTCGTAATTTGGATGATCCTTAGGATAATCGGAAAAGTCGAAATCATCTTTATATATAAAGGTGCGTAGATCTTCATACATGTCATTTGTTTTAATCCAGTAAATTAGTGCATCCGTGTCCATATATGCAATACCAATGTTCTCTCTTCCATAATAGTTAACCATCTTCTTATAATGAAACTCGTACATATGTGTTTTTGAAATATCCAAGATTGACATTCCAAGATACAAAGGACGATCCATTGTAACTGACTTCTTGTTCATGGAAATAACAACTAGATTTTCATTAATAATTATAGATGAACCAAAGTTTGGTTGTTGCACCAATTTCTGTAATTTTACTGGATCACTTACCAATTTGATATCCTTATGTTTCCTTTTGTTTTCCAAAGTCTTGCCAAATATTGCGTTATTCATTAATTTGAAAAAATCTTTTTGAAAACTTGATGTAGCGGTGGCTCTTCTTCTTGTGTTGTTGTCGATGTAAGGTTTTAACCAACAAGATTGAGAAAATTGTAGTACTCGATTAATTTTTGTAATTCTCAATCCTAAGTCTAAAGCTTGTTGTATCATCCAGTAATGTCCAACATATCGAGACTTGTCGGTTAAAGTCATCATTAATTTTGGCCATCTTCCAGTAGGGGAAATTTCAGTCTTCGGAAGAAGTGGTAAATCATAATGTTGATCATGAAGATGTTCAGGATATTCAAAATTAACATCAAAAATGTAACCAGTTTCACCATGCTTCGGTATATCCATTATGTTTCCAATCGATTCTGGATCTATCCATTTAAAATTATCATATGGAAGGGGATTCGACATTGCCCATCCGTATAAGTTATTTGCATCGAAATAACCTAGGAATGTTGTTGGTTTTGATGCATCATAATCGGGCAGATACTTGTTGTTCGCCTTGAAATGTCGTGTAACGCTTTGCGTCAATCCCCCTCGAACTCCTGACTCTAACATCATAACCATATCTATATCAGTAAGAAGTTGTATTTTACAATTTGTTTCTTTCAACATAGCTTGCCATGCTAATCCAGGTGAAGTGTACGAATGAAGAGGGTCCAATCCATATGCCGCAAAACATGTATTTCTAAATTCTTCCATTATATCACATAGTAAAGTTACATCCAATTTAACATAAAAATCTGAATATTCTCCCAATGTT
Source organism: Neoaliturus tenellus (assembly GCA_030545055.2). Lineage (NCBI taxonomy): Eukaryota > Metazoa > Arthropoda > Insecta > Hemiptera > Cicadellidae > Neoaliturus > Neoaliturus tenellus. The sequence goes on from CM061533.1 coordinate 266,388,018, forward strand.
CTAAATCCTAAATCGTTCCATACTTTACATGCATGATCATAGTCCTCTTGAGATATGTCCATGTCATAAAGTTTACTTTTGAATTCTTCTTTAGCCGGAAGTGATGTTTCATTAAATCTTTCTAAACTGTCTATGTAATCATATGGAAACACACCTTTCCGAAGTACCAAATCCAGTTTGTCGTTATTTACAATCTTCTTTGTTTCGATGAAATCTTGTTTCCTTAAATTTTCTGAAAGTTTGGATAAACTCGACGGCATAAATCTGTAGGAGTCCAAGAATCTTAGTTTCATGTTTCCAACTTCTTTGGAAAAACTTATGAACTTCTCTGAAGTTTCAGCTAACACATCGATTTTACCGTCGTCTCTTCCTAGTTCAGGTATTATAAAATGAGCATCGTACCCACTGAGGTTATGCAGAACCACAGGAATAAATAGTGGTAAACGATAGCTCAAGTTGCATTTATTACAAGCAGCACCCCTGTAATAACCCGTGAGGTGATCGTGATCTTTAACTTTATAATTCTCAATAGTAAAATCATTTTTGCATAAGAAACATCGAGTTGCATTTTCATGTTGAATTTCTTCTTCTTCCTCCATCGGTTTCATTGGTACAATATTTGTATATAATCTTTGTGCATTTCCAGCTATTGAATATAAGTGATCAAGAAATATTTTTTCTACATTTTCACCACGATATACTAGAGGTTCTGAAGTTAATCCATATCTGTTTAAATGTTCTTCTGATAATGTTGATTTAACCATTAAACAAAAACTATTTGGTTTGTGCATTTGATATTTGACACTTTTTCTAGCTTCACAATTTTCATCTTCTATAGGAATTAGTGTTGATTCAAAGTCCGCATATACAACTATAGGGATACGGTATTGATGATGAACCTTTTGAAATGTAACAAATGCTCTGTTTTCCGAAGGTAAATTAATCTTTGCTTCATAATTATTGTTACATAGCCTTTTGTGCTCTTGTAACCATTCTCTTCCTTGTCTTCCTTCTCGTTGAAAATTAAAACATCTCTTGCAAATTATCTTTCTGTGTCGAGCTTTAGAAAGCTGCTTGTTAACAAGAGAGTCGAATTTCTTAATGTACACATAGTGAGACACATCTCCTCGCGTTAGTAGTAGTAAATCCGTATGATCTGGTAGCTCTTCTTTTACAACACGTAAAGGATACACTTTGTTTGAACTATCTAATGCAAAAACATTGATAGATGTACCAGGATTTTTCTTCTCAAATTTTGATATATCTTTCAGTGATACAGGGTAAGTAATTCCTTGAAAATTGTACCTATGTCTTTGATTTTCATAGTGTTGGTTAGGTTTATCGAAATGATTTGGTACAAACTTAGATGTCATCGCATATCTAAAACATTCATTATCTTGATTTTTCACATTAATACATGATCTTGTATCCTTAATTCTTTTGGGCAAAGGAATGTAACTAGATCCCATTAGTCCATATCCATGTTTATGAACTCTTATATCTAATACTTCAATACTTGTAAGACTCCATCCGGATCCTCTTCCTTCGTGTTCCTGAATTTTTGTTAATATTTCTTCTATACAGTTTTCTACTATTGAATCAATGTTTGAACTTTCCATAATGGTTCGGTTTTTTGTTATGAATCCTCTTGGTGATAATTCTTCTTGTACATTTATAAACATAGCTTCTAGTAGTAAACCAAATGTAAGAAAGTTCAATCTTTTCAATTCTTCTTTTAAAGTTTTACTGATGATTGGTTTTGCTTCTCTAATAAATTCTTCTAGCTTCAAGTTTTCATTTTGAATCTTATGATTCATTACTACTTTACCGGGTAATGCAAATACTTGTAGATTCGGTAAAGTAGTTGAAGATGTTGCAGTTATTTCATCTTGT
>CM061533.1:266390010-266463559 GCA_030545055.2 Neoaliturus tenellus
AATTCAATGCGTTATTGGCCTAGGCCTTCTGGAAGGCTACGTTTCTGTTGGGTAACTTTTCTCCGCCGCAACACTTAAAATTTATGATAGATTGGTTATTTAAGGTTACATTAGTTTGAAAGAATGCGAAATCTTCAAAATTTAAAACTATATCGAAGAGAAAATTTACCAGTCAGAAAGAGATCCCTTCATCTATCTAATTAAATCTATAATGATTATTTCAGATAAAATACCTCCCTTTAACGTAAACATACTTACTCATAGAAAACAAATTATATTGATTTTTAATATGGATATCTTTTTTTTAAGAGGTTGGAGGACCTCTTTTTGCCTTACTTTGCCCCTTCCACATAGACTATTGATCTGTGCATGGATCGTGTTAGACAAAGTAAGGGGGTGAGCAGCTACAGTACAAGGTGAGAGGTACTGATAAAAGTCACTGGCAGAAGGCGGATTCGAACCCACGGCATCGCTGCCATGGCCCCGAAGTCGGCACCACTACGTTATTAACTCACCGAAATATCTTAAATGTAATATTTTTTATTGCCCTCGAGAGTTTTCATGTAATTTATAACGAAGCTCTACTGTAAGAATACCAATCCAATTTCATAAAATTATCTGCTATTTTTATTGTGAAATGAACTAGGTAATAATCATTGATTACTTTTTACAAGAATATCAACGTCTTCCATTTGAACGACTATAGCCTACGCTCCCGTTTTTTGATGTTTTATATTTCTCAAAACTCTCTATTCCTGAACAGTAGTGGGAAAAAGCCACTTCTAAACCGGAAGTGACGTCAGCTGCCAGGGCAGCTGCAGGGGTCAGATGGTGTCAGTTGCCAGGGGCAGCTGCAGGGTGCAGATGGCGAGAGCATATGCCCTGAATTTGAAGTAGAATTGGGCATGAATTAAGAGTTAGTTGAAAAGTAAAATTCAAACTGTGTTAACTAAACTCTAAAAGTTGAACAAAAATTAAGAGTAAGATCAAAACTGAAATTCAACAGTTATAACTGGGGGCCTGGAAAGTATGTCAAGGTTATCCAGAGTAAGTTTAAAAAAGCCTACCCAACTACCACCAGAAATAGTTCAAAGTTGAACTAGTTGGTGATAGTGGGATAATTCATTTGTGCCATGGGAGAGGTGTTTATTGTTTGAAAGTTGGCGATTGAATGAGAAGCGCCGCCTAGGGAGAGGGCTTATAAAATGGCAACCTTCTCCCCACCACCCATTCCCCCACTCCTTTAGACCAATAACCGGTCGCCGACTCTATGTGGTGAAACTGAACTAGACATGGCGGCCGCCATGGATAAGTCTAACCTCAAACCTTAGCTTAACTGAAGAGAATAAAGGAGCATGAAGTAGGAATTGTGGTGACAGCGCTTATATGAGGAATAGTAGGGGTAAAATAAAAAAACTTGTTGAACACAGTCGATAGGTGTAACAAGTTCAAAGTTGTTGAATTGTAACATAGAATGCAAAATGTTGTAAATAACATTATCATCAACATTAACCTGCGAAGTCTTTGAGTATAATGGGTTAAAACTGTACTTCTTCCTAACTCTATTTAAATTAGTTCTACACTTTGAAATTGAAGGTTTAGAAGTACTTCGTAATATGTGTTGTGTTCGCAAAAGCTTTAATTTTAAACATTGTGCAGTCATCATAACCGATGTGTTAAGTTCAGAAGTTAAAATAAGACTGAGATATAAAATGAAGTGTAAAAGAAATTGAAACAGAAAGCCAGAGTAGTAATTTATAGGTTAGAATTTACGAAGGCTATTCCATGGATAATTCTAACCTCAAACCTAGTAAGTGAAGTAGTCATAACATAAACTAACGAGAGATAATGACCGAGCGGATGCGAGGCAATGAATGTTTGTAGCGCGATAAACTACCCACCTTTATAGAGGCAATAACTCCAGCCAGATGGCGGCAGATGGCAAGCAAATGACTGGTTGACCGACTTTCACCTGAGTAGTAAGAGAAGTAGGGTTCTGTGTCTATCCCTACTCCTTGGGGTCAATGACCGACCGGAAAGGTCAATGACCTCCCCCCCCTCCCTCCCTCCCCTCCCCCCCCCCCTCCCCCCCCCCTCCCCCCCCCCCCCTCCCCCCCCCCCTCCCCCCCCGAAAAAATGGAGCCCCCCCCCCTTCCCCCACTCCTTCCCCCACTCCTCCAGGTCAATGGCCGGTCACTACCGGTTGTTGACTTTATGTGGTGAAACCAGACTAAATATGGCAGCTGCCATGGATAATTCTAACCTCAAACCTGCTGCGCATGCAACGAGTTCTCCGGATCGGAATAGTGACTATGCTATTGCGCATGCGCCTAGTCCTGTATTACTCACTTTAGCGCTACTGCACATGGATAATTCTAACCTCAAACCTTGGTTTTGCGTTGCTGTGCATATGCTGCTCCCCACTCCTTCGCCTTCCTTTTACACTGCTGCGAATTGGACTGGATTGAACACTGTACTGGAGTGAAACAACTTCCCCCACTCCTTGAAAACCCGAGGAGCGATAGGAGCTATATCTTTGCTTCAGTCGCCAACAAACTTTCATAGCGAAAGGTTGTTGGCGACTCAGCAAGAGGTTTCAAATATATAGTAGGCCTATATATATTTGAACTTCTTCTACTATGTTGCGTTTTTAATGCAATGTGGTATGTGTGTGTGTGTGTGTGTTTAGTTTTAAGGTGTATTTAATTTAAGAAATAATTTGCGCATTGCGATGTTAGTTATAAGTTGGGTTTAGCATTAAGGTGTATTAATTTTTAAGAATAATGATGGTATTTAGCATTAAGGTGTATTAATTTTAAGAGGTGTTTAGCATTAAGGTGTATTAATTTTAAGAATAATGATGGTATTTGGTTGTGTTGAATTATTTGGTTTTTAATAATGATGTGTTGGTACTAATAATTTATGTTTGTTTTGCCTTACAGCTAGATGTTAGGGGGTAGATTAACTGTAAATTCAGAAGTTCAGTTGAACTTCATTTAAAATGGGTGGGACATCCGCAAGTCGGACTTTTTTTGCATTTTGTTTAGGAATATGATGGGTGGGATTAGTTTGGGTGGGGTTAGAGTTGCGTTTCTGCATTAACTGTTCCAGTTTCCCTGAAATTAATGGTTACGCTTTGATGCGGACGGGAAGTTACGCTTTGATGCGGACGGCCCAGGGACCTCCCTTGCAGAACGTAACTAGTGGGTTGGGAGTGGGAACCGCTAGGCAAACAGGGTGGTGGGAACAGTATTACTGTTCCCATCACCTTGGATCATTATAAATCTTGAATGACCTTGACCCACTTCGGAAGGGTCAATGACCCCCCCCCCCCCCGAAAAAATGGAGCCGATTCCCCCCCCCCTCCCCCCCCCCTCCCCCCCTCCCCCCTCCCCCCCCCCCCCCGAAAAAATGGAGTCGACCCCCCCCCCCCCCTTCCCTCCCCACTCCTACCCCCACTCCTTCCCCCCACTACGGTGTGAACGACCGGTCATGACCTGAAAAATTAAAATGGCTATAACTTGATAACGGATTGACGGATTTGGACAAGCGATACATCATTGAAAAGGTCTATGTAAGACAAACATTTTGGTAAAAGAAGAATTTGGTTATCTTATTTTAGTCAAAAGTTATGCGAATTATTTTAAATAAATACCTTCTCTTTCCCTTTTCCCCCACCTCCCAGGTCAATAATCAGTCTCGGCCAGCTGCTACCCCTCTCATTTGCATATTGTTATAAAAGACGTACCGACTGCGGCTAACATTTCATTCTGATTCCAGACGTTTACGCTGCGAACTTGGAGCCACAACCATGTTATCTCTGCCAACTACAACTTCTACTTTAACTTCTACTTCGACTTCTATTTCTACTACGGCTGTTCCTGCACCTAAGAAAACTCTTCGCCTCAAAAACCTTCCTGATTGCTACAAGAATCGACTTGCATCTCAACCTTCAACTTCTGGAGCTATTCTTCCGCCAACTAACACTTCTAGATTTCGTAGTATTTTTTCACCGCCTTCGCCTTCAAAGGACTCCGCACCACCATCAACTACTATGCCGCCACCGCAGAAGCCAGTTCACCACCATCCTAATACCCCTTCCGTTGAAACCATTGTTCATCGTCTAAGCACACCCATTATCCCACTATCACCATTGCCTCCTACCCCACCACTTAGTACACCTGAAGATCATACCTATCACAAAACTGAATCCTCTCAACCTGCTACTAAATCATCTCCTAAATCAGCTCCTAAACCAGCTTCTAAACCAGCTCATAAACTTACTCCTAAACCTACTCCTAAACCCGCTCCTTCAGAGCAATTTCAATTATTACAAGAACAGCGTCGTAGGGCATTTAGCCGTCCCACTACTTGCCCTGAAATGCTTACTAGGGGAATTAAGAAAGGATCACCTTGTGGGAGGAAATGTGTAAAAAACGAAAGTTTTTGCCGTGTACATGTCGTAAAACACATTTCTGAACTACAAGTGACAGAAACCCCCACTGTTGAATACCAATCCAAAATTATTGGTGTGAAAGGAAATAGGCTTAAGAGAGGTTGTGTCTATTTTTTTGAAAGTGTTATTGACAACGAACACATTTTGGCAACTTGTAACGGCGTAAGATATAATATTAAAGTGATTGAATCCTTGCGCAAAGAGAAATCCGTTTATGAGTTAGACTCTAAAGACTATCTCCTCAGACACAAACTGGATGGTATTACAAGGTGGGGGCGTAGGCAAGTAAATTCACATAGCTTTTTCCAAATTATTGCTTAAAAAAATACTGGGGGAGAAACACAACGCGTTATAGCGTCGTGTTTCTCCCCCATTATTTTTTAACACTCTAAGTTTCGTGACCTACTAACCTACTTCCATCCAAGTAGTAAGAAAAGTACTTGCCCCACTCCTTTTGGGTCGATGACTGGTCATGGTCAGCACCTACCCCTCATTTGCATACTATTATAAAAGCGGAGCGAGCGTTGGTCACCCTTTCATTTTTCTTCTACATGCCGCTCTTGTCGTTTCGTCTCTGCTGTTTATAATATTTCTTGCTTCAAAATGCCTCCTCATCTGAATGAAAATTTTAATTTTTCTGAAATTTCTGATGTTTTTGAACAATCTGAAGACACTTTAAGTAACGACAGTGAAAGTGAAGATGATGAGGACGATGATGATTATACTGTTGAACTTAGTGAAGAACGTAAAGTCATAGCAATTGATCCACAATTTCCATTTGATACAATAGAAAAGTTTATGGCTGAAGCTAATAAATGGTTGGACTCAGGATGTTATGTACGAATTGACTCTTTTATATTGTATGGTGATAGTCATTCTTTCCTTGTCACACCAAATGACAGAGACCGCATGTTGGAGTGGGCACAATCTATGATGGAGTGCTACGAACAAGGTGTGGACACTGGCGGCTATTTTCTTGCACAACTAGTGTAATAACAAATTACCCTTCCCCCACGTAGTGAAGAAGGAAAAGAAATATTAGGAATCTAATTATAATACTTCCTTCCACATATAAAGAAGAGGGGGAAAGGAGTGGGGATTATAAAGTGGTGGGGGAATGTGTATAAATGCAGGTTGTTTCAAGAGACTTTTATTATTATTGTGGCTTTAGCAGAAACAACATGGAGTTTAAATCTTCAGCAAAAATAAGGAATAATATAATAAAGAAAGAAATTCGCAAGAAAGAAAAGATTGAACTTATAAAATTACAACTTATAATACCTTCCATTGAAATTGGATGTAGCAAACTAAAGACTTTGGTGAAAACTAACGAATATTTGTTACAATTGCTAAAAACAATCGAAGAGTTGAAGAGAAAGAATGGACATTCTACATAGTAAAATTTGAACATTTTAATATAAATAAGTAAACTGAAAAAAGTAGATGTAGAATAGAGAGCGAGGAATAGATCACTTTGTGGTAATGGACTAACATGCCACTTAGTGCTCTATTCCTCGTTCTCGCGTTAAAATTGGATTACCTTGACCTATTTGTTCGACTGTTAGAATTTGGTTAACACTGTTGAATTTCAGTTTTGAACTAATGTTTATTCTTGTTCAAATGTTAGAGTTTCTTAACACTGTCGAATTTTAGTTTTGAACTAACTTTTAATTTATGCGAATTTTTAGTTCAACTCTAGTTAATTTATGTGCAAATTTAGTTTAACCAAGTGCCTGTGCTCTAGCCATTTCCACCCTAACATTTGTTCTTTCAACATCTGTCCCATAACATCTGTCCTAATAGATGTTTGGAGGGCAGGTGTTTGGTTTTAAAAGTAACTAAAATTAGTTGGGTGGGGGAAAGTTAGTTAAAGCTTGAATATAAAGAAGTATATACTAAAACTCCAATGGGAATAAAGAACACGAATGAACAATTAGTTTGTTGAAGGTTAATATTTTTATTTAAAAAGTTTGATTTCCTTGTATAGTGAAGAAGATGAAATAGTGGTGGGGGGACCGTTATAAAAGGAGGAACGCGAGAGCCTATTTCATTTCTTGGCAAAATTTCGAAGAGTAAACATCTCAACATGTATCGTTGCGATAAATGTTCGGAATCGTTTCACGATGAAATTCTATTAGACTGTCATAAAGAACTAATTCACAACAACCCAGAAGAAAAACAAGAACAACAAGAACAAGAACAACAAGAAGAACAAGAACAAGAACAAGAACAAGAACAAGAACAAGAACAAGAACAACAAGAAGAACAAGATGAAATAACAGCAACATCTTCAACTACTTTACCGAATCTACAAGTATTTGCATTACCTGGTAAAGTAGTAATGCATCATAAGATTCAAAATGAAAACTTGAAGCTAGAAGAATTTATTAGAGAAGCAAAACCAATCGTAAGTAAAATTTTAAAAGAAGAATTGAAAAGATTAAACTTTCTTAAATTTGGTTTACTACTAGAAGCTATGTTTATAAATGTACAAGAAGAATTATCACCAAGAGGATTCATAACAAAAAACCGAACCATTATGGAAAGTTCAAACATTGATTCAATAATAGAAAATTGTATAGAAGAAATATTAACAAAAATTCAGGAACACGAAGGAAGAGGATCCGGATGGAGTCTTACAAGTATTGAAGTATTAGATATAAGAGTTCACAAACATGGATATGGACTAATGGGATCTAGTTACATTCCTTTACCAAAAAGAATTGAAAATACAAAATCTTGTGTTAATGTTAAAAATGAAGACAATGAATGTTTTCGTTATGCAATGACAGCTAAATTTGTACCACCACTTCATGTGAATAGACCTAACCAAGAATATGAAAATCAAAGATTTAGATACAATTTTCAAGGAATCACTTATCCTGTATCACTGAAAGATATATCAAAATTTGAGAAGAAAAATCCTGGTACGTCTATCAATGTTTTTGCATTAGATAGTTCAAACAAAGTGTATCCTTTAGGTATTGCAAAAGAAGAGCTACCAGATCATACGGATTTACTACTACTAACGCGAGGAGATGTGTCTCACTATGTGTACATAAAGCAATTTGATCGTCTTGTTAATAAGCAGCTTTCTAAAGATCGACACAGAAAGTTAATTTGCAAGAGATGTTTCAATTTTAAACGAGATGGGCTACACTCAAGAGAATGGTTACAAGAGCACAAAAGATTATGTAACAATAATTATGAAGCAAAGATTATTTTACCTTCGGAAAGCAGAGCATTTGTTACATTTGAAAAGGTTCATCATCAGTACCGTATTCCTCTAGTTGTGTATGCGGACTTTGAATCAACACTTGTTCCTGTTGAAGATGAAAATTGTGAAGCTAGAAAAAGTGTCAAGTATCAAATGCACAAACCAAACAGTTTTTGTTTAATGGTTAAATCAACATTATCAGAAGAACATTTAAACAGATATGGATTAACTTCAGAACCTCTAATATATCGTGGTGAAAATGTAGAAAAAATATTTCTTGATCACTTATATTCAATAGCTGGAAATGCACAAAGATTATATACAAATATTGTACCAATGAAACCGATGGAGGAAGAAGAAGAAATTCAACATGAAAATGCAACTCGATGTTTCTTATGCAAAAATGATTTTACTATTGAGAATTATAAAGTTAAAGATCATGATCACCTCACAGGTTATTACAGGGGTGCTGCTTGTAATAAATGCAACTTAAGCTATCGTTTACCACTATTTATTCCTGTGGTTCTGCATAACCTCAGTGGGTACGATGCTCATTTTATAATACCTGAACTAGGAAGAGACGACGGTAAAATCGATGTGTTAGCTGAAACTTCAGAGAAGTTCATAAGTTTTTCCAAAGAAGTTGGAAACATGAAACTAAGATTCTTGGACTCCTACAGATTTATGCCGTCGAGTTTGTCCAAACTTTCAGAAAATTTAAGGAAACAAGATTTCATCGAAACAAAGAAGATTGTAAATAATGACAAACTGGATTTGGTACTTCGGAAAGGTGTGTTTCCATATGATTACATAGACAGTTTAGAAAGATTTAATGAAACATCACTTCCGGCTAAAGAAGAATTCAAAAGTAAACTTTATGACATGGACATATCTCAAGAGGACTATGATCATGCATGTAAAGTATGGAACGATTTAGGATTTAGAACATTGGGAGAATATTCAGATTTTTATGTTAAATTGGATGTAACTTTACTATGTGATATAATGGAAGAATTTAGAAATACATGTTTTGCAGCATATGGATTGGACCCTCTTCATTCGTACACTTCACCTGGATTAGCATGGCAAGCTATGTTGAAAGAAACAAATTGTAAAATACAACTTCTTACTGATATAGATATGGTTATGATGTTAGAGTCAGGAGTTCGAGGGGGATTGACGCAAAGCGTTACACGACATTTCAAGGCGAACAACAAGTATCTGCCCGATTATGATGCATCAAAACCAACAACATTCCTGGGTTATTTTGATGCAAATAACTTATACGGATGGGCAATGTCGAATCCCCTTCCATATGATAATTTTAAATGGATAGATCCAGAATCGATTGGAAACATAATGGATATACCGAAGCATGGTGAAACTGGTTACATTTTTGATGTTAATTTTGAATATCCTGAACATCTTCATGATCAACATTATGATTTACCACTTCTTCCTAAGACTGAAATTTCCCCTACTGGAAGATGGCCAAAATTAATGATGACTTTAACCGACAAGTTTCGATATGTTGGACACTACTGGATGATACAACAAGCTTTAGACTTAGGATTGAGAATTACAAAAATTAATCGAGTACTACAATTTTCTCAATCTTGTTGGTTAAAACCTTACATCGACAACAACACAAGAAGAAGAGCCACCGCTACATCAAGTTTTCAAAAAGATTTTTTCAAATTAATGAATAACGCAATATTTGGCAAAACTTTGGAAAACAAAAGGAAACATAAGGATATCAAATTGGTAACTGATCCAGTAAAATTACAGAAATTGGTGCAACAACCAAACTTTGGTTCATCTATAATTATTAATGAAAATCTAGTTGTTATTTCCATGAACAAGAAGTCAGTTACAATGGATCGTCCTTTGTATCTTGGAATGTCAATCTTGGATATTTCAAAAACACATATGTACGAGTTTCATTATAAGAAGATGGTTAACTATTATGGAAGAGAGAACATTGGTATTGCATATATGGACACGGATGCACTAATTTACTGGATTAAAACAAATGACATGTATGAAGATCTACGCACCTTTATATATAAAGATGATTTCGACTTTTCCGATTATCCTAAGGATCATCCAAATTACGACTATGACAGAAATAAGAAAGTATTGGGAAAATTTAAAGATGAAACAAATGGTGTGCCGATGATGGAAATTGTAGCATTAATGTCCAAACTGTATTCATTTCAACTGTACATAAACGAGAGGAACGAACATCAAGTCACGAAGAAGGCCAAAGGAATAAAAACTTCTTTCCTGAAGAAGAACGTACAGTTTGAACATTATAAAAGATGTTTGTTTGAAAATGTTGAAACAACTGCAACGTTCAACACTATTAGAAGTTATAATCATCAACTATTTAGTGTCAAACAAACAAAGTGGGCATTAAGCTACAAAGATGACAAGCGCCATATTTTAGAAGATAAAATTAATACTTTACCATTCGGCCACTACTCTCTAAACCCTATCGACCAGTAAACCTATTCTTCGTCCTCTACCTTCTTCCTTTTTCCTTTCCGTAAAGAAGAGGGGACATGGCAAGCCCAATGCCATGTTCCCTCTTTTTTACACTAATATGAATTGGCCTTGACCTATATTCAAACTATATAAATGAGAATAAACTATTCTATGGATCAGTATTTTTACATGCGGTGTACAAGCAACATCTGAAGATGGAAAGTGTGAAGGACAAGATTGTAAATGAACTACATAAACCAGCAAGAAGAAGATTTCCAAGAAGAAGTACAATCATTAAAGGGATGAATGATCTTTATCAAGCTGATCTCATTGAAATGATACCGCACAGTAAATTAAACAAAGGATTTAAATATATTTTAACAATTATAGACTGTTTTACTAAAATAGCTGACGCTTTACCATTGAAGGATAAGACTGGTAAAAGTGTTACAAAAGCTATGGAAACCATAATACAAAGAAATAAATTTAAAATTAAACATCTACAGACCGATGATGGAAAAGAATATTTTAATAAAGACTTTAGAGCTTTGATGAAGAAATATCAAATAAATCATTATTCTACAAATTCTGAAGTTAAAGCTTCAATAATTGAAAGATTCAATAGAACATTGAAAGGTGCGATGTATAAACAATTTTCAAAACGAGGATCATATGTGTGGTATGACATATTACCACAACTTATAAAACAGTATAACAACAAATATCATCGTACCATTGGAATGAAACCTATCCAGGTAAACAGTGCTAATGCGAAAATTGTATTACAACGCATTAAAAATAATACAACACCGAAATTAGAAAAATTGCAACCAAAGAAGTTCAAGGTCAACGATAAAGTTCGTATAAGCAAATACAAAGGTGTATTTAGTAAAAGATATCTACCAAATTGGACTAATGAAGTATTTACAATTTATAAAGTGCAACCAACTATACCTGAAACCTATTTATTAAAGGATAACAAGGGTGAATTACTTCAAGGTGGATTCTACGGACACGAATTGTTGAAATCAACAGTTGGTGATGTATATCTTGTCGAGAAGATTTTACAAAGGAAAAAGGATATGGTTAAAGTCCGGTGGTTAGGGTTTGATAAAAGTGAAGACTCTTGGATTCCTTCAAAAGACTTAGTATAGTTGTTTAATAGCTCATTGTGTGTTTAACCTTTATACAAGATGGAGATTGTACAACAAAAAGATCGATTTAATATCAATAACATTGATGAATTGACAGTTGACAATGATAAGTTAAATCATGGAAAACATGGTGAATTACTACCAAATACGATAAGATGTCTAATAACTGGTCCTTCAAATTGTGGAAAAACTAATGTTGTTTTTAACCTTATAACTAATCCTAAAGGATTGCGTTTTAATAATATATACATTTTTTCAAAATCATTGCAACAACCAAAATATCAATTATTGGATAAAGTACTTGCAAGTGTACCTGAAGTGAATTTTTACAAGTTTAATGCCAGTGAAACAATTATGCAACCAAATGAAGCAAAACCATTTTCTATTTTTATATTTGACGATGTTTCTTGTGAAAATCATGACACAATAAGGAATTATTTTGCTATGGGAAGACATCATAATATTGATAGCATTTATATTGGTCAAACATACAGTAAAATTCCAAAACAACTTATAAGAGACAATGCAAATATGTTGATCATCTTCAAGCAAGATGAAACAAATTTAAAGCATATATATAATGATCATGTAAATGCGGATATGCCATTTGAAAAATTTAAAGAGATGTGTGGCAAAGCATGGAATGAGAAATATAGCTTTCTCGTTATTATGAAGGAAGAAGATATTAAAAATGGTAGATATCGTATAGGGTTGGATAAATTTGTATTTATGCGTTGAACTACCGATGCTACATCTAGTTACATGTTGAACTTCACAGTGTAAACATGGTGAATCAAGAAAAACTATTGAAAGAAATAAAATCACTGAGTGATTCTATTAGGATGAAGAATCGTGCATTGAGGATGGGTTTAAGTGAAAGAGAAGAATTTCTAGAGACTACATTTAAACCTATTACGGAACCTTTAAAACAGATATCAGAAACTATTGGTAAACCTCGTTATGAAGGAGATGTTTTACTACCAGTTTCTAAACAAGAAGTACAAGCATTAAAAAAAGAAGAAGATGATGATTCATATACAAGTGCTAGTGAGCAAGAAGAAACAAAAGAAGAAGAAGAACCAATTGTTGAAAAGGAAGAAGAACAGCCAATACCAGAAGCAGAACAATCTATTCCAAATTTAACTCAATTGAGTAGCGATATATTACAACATGGACCTCTTGGAAGAAAATATATAATGAAAATGCTACATGACATGAAATCAAACCCGAATTTGAGTAGATCACACGTATACGGAGCAAGAATTGATGGGAATGAATTGAAGATTGGCGATTCAAAGCTTAAAATAACACAAGACGATTACATCATTATTGGTGAGCATAGATATAAAGGAACAAAAGGATTATATGAATTAATTTTAAAAACATACCACTAAGATATTCATCCAAAGATTTAAGTGTTTTTAAGGAGATTCTACAAAATACTAACGCTCATAAAAGAAACTACTCAAAGGATGCAATGATTAATCGTTCACGTGCAACAAAATATAACATCGTTATAAAAAAGTTGTTTCCTCCACGAAAATTGCCAACATTACGTACTGCACCAGCGGTGAGACAACCACTGAAAAGAAAATCTTTATCACTTATGGATTTATCACTTCTTGAACAACATGGTAAAAAGAGTAAAGGAGATACTTCAACATCTGGTAAAGGATTGATGAAAAATCTATACAATACGAATGTGATTTACTACAATGATATCAATAAATTGGTTGATAGAATGAGACTATTGCATGAAGCCATGGAAGCCGGTCATACAGGTTTGAATAATGAATGGGTGGCTCTAGTTGATGAACTTAGGAATCGCGGTATAGTCGTATAATTGTCCGTGGATATAAAAGAGGTGCAAACATAAGACGTATCAGTTCTAACATGAGCGTCGACAAGTTCGGACGGTACTCCGCTTTAGGAGTGCAAGTTGGAGAAGACAGAAAAAGAAGTGGATTACCGCAAACACCTGAAGGTGACTATAGCATAAGTAATAAACGTTTAAAACTAGTTAAAGATCCAGAAGAAGATACTGATGGAGCAAATTTGAAGACAGTAAAAGAAGCTACTTCAACATCATTAAAATTACATAAGAATACTTATGATGTTGAATCACATAGATTAATTAATGTTGGTAAACCAACTGAAGGTTCTGATGCAATTACTAAAGAGTACTTATCATCTGAACTTTCAAATACTTTAAAATTGCAATGGGGTAACAACTTAAAAGATGGACAAACATATGATGCTGGAAATTATAGAATAACCAACGTGGGAAATCCCAAAAATGATAAAGATTCAGTTAATAAAGAATATTTACATTCTATAATACCGGAAAAAACTGAACATGGATATTCTTTTTATAAATTTATTATAAATGACATTGGATACCCAAAGGAAGACGGTGATGCTGTAAACCTAAAATACATCAAGGACAACTGTATTTTACAAGATGTTAATGAAATCGATTGTCATGGTAAAACATTGACAAATGTAAAGTTTGGTTCTCAACCAAAAGATGCTGTTACTATAGAACAATTATCTAAAGAATTAAAAAAGGAAACATCCAATTTTGTAAAACATGAAGATGCCGTGTTAAAGCGGGGAGATAAATTTATACATGGAAATGAAAAGTTTAATTTAATGCAAGGAAATAATGATGAATGGGATGCAGGACGTAAAACAATAACAAATGGAAGATTTGGTATAAAAGATACAGATGTACCTCTAATGGTGCAAACATTAATTGCTACTGGTGGTACATTAGGTACATACAATGGTCGTAATAGAAGAATAAAAGATATTTATCCTGGTTACGAAGCAAATGATTGTGTTACAATGAAACAAACAATAACTTGGGATAAACACTTTGGGACCAAATATGATGCAAAGATGAAGAAAATAATTAATATTTTACCAGGCGAAGATTCAAATGATGCTGCTACTATTGGACAAGTCATAAAAACATCAAAAAGTGATTCAACAGCTTACACATGTAATGATAAACGTATTATGCAATTACATGATCCTCAACATCCAAAAGATGCTGTAAATTTAGATTGTTTAATAAGAATAGTGGGCAATTTACTTATTGATACCCATAATCATATAGCTAGTACAACGAATCATGTGATGATTCAACCCGATGAACGAGAAGCTTGGATTAAAAATAGAATTATAAATCAGTATATAATTAATTTGAATAACTAAGTGTTTAAATATAAAAAATTATACATAACTTATTCATTTATGTAATGTATCTTGTGGAGTAAACACACCAGTTTATATAAGACTACATAATGAAGGCCGTATCACTCAGTCATCATCAAGACAGCAACAAGAGAGGACGTGGTATAACTTCAACTGCGTTATCCCTGCTTAGACGGATACCTATTGGTGCTGTTGTAAATCGAGCAATAGACGCTTTACCATACGAATTACATCTGCCCGGAGGTTATCAATATTGTGGACCTGGAACTAAGTTGGCAAAACGTTTAGCAAGAGGAGATCCTGGAATTAATAAATTAGATCAAGCTTGCAAAGAACACGATATAGCATATTCAAAGTATAAAGATTCAACAAATAGATCAATAGCAGATAAAATTCTAGCGGAAAAAGCTTGGCAAAGAGTAAAATCAAGTGACGCAAATATTGCAGAAAAAGCAGCAGCTTGGGCAGTAACTACAGCCATGAAGACAAAAGCAAAGTTAGGTGGTGGAAGACGTCGCAGAGGAAGACCTGCAAAGAGAGGCGCTCCCAAAAGAGGTGGAAACATTAAAAAAGGACGTCGTAGAACTCATAAGGCAAGTGTAAAGAAGACTTCTGTTTGGCAAATGGTAAAAAACGGAGCAGGTTTATACCTAAGACCATACCGTGTGTACTAAATAAGAAGAATCAATTGATAATTCCAAATAAAGCCTTAACAAATCATCAGTTAAATGATTATGTAAAATGTTTGAAAATACCATTCTTTCGAGGAGTTTTTATGAAAGATGCATTACCAACTAAAATATGGAAAAATGAAACTGGAATAGTAAATTTGGATTCCACCTATGGTCCAGGCACTCATTGGGTATGCTATAAAAAACTCGGACAAACCATTTACTACTTTGACAGTTTTGGCAATCTACCACCGCCAAAAGAACTGCAACATTATTTTCGAAACTCCAAAAACATTTTTTACAATTACAAAAGAGAACAACCTAACAATACTGAAATATGTGGGCATTTATGTTTGGAGTTTCTAGCGAAGAGTGTCAGTCAGCTTTAAGATGTCATCGTATACAGTGTCACTGAGTGGAAATTCATCCACATTGAAAAGTACGCTGTTCCCAGCATTGCGTCTATCCAAGGAAAGATTATGGGAAGCGGCATTACTTGATTTGACTACCTACAATTCAATTCCTAATGTTACAGAAGGAAAAAACAATTTACTACATTATTATGAAACTAAGGATGCTGCAGGAAAATACTCAGAATTGAAGATAATTACATTTCCTACTGGAGCTTATGAAATTGATGATATAAACCAATTATTACAGAAACAACTCGGAGAAGACAATATCACCGTTAAAGGAAACAATAATACTTTAAAAGCAGAAATAACTTCAAAATATTATATTGATGTCAGCTTGGAACAGTCGATTGGCAGTTTACTTGGATTTACAGATACAAAAAAAAATCTTAACTCCTGGAACTACTCATTCAGGTGATTCAACTGTAACAATATTGAAAGTAAATAGTATTGATGTCACGTGCAACATTATACACGGATCGTATAGAGATGGAGTTAATCAACATATTTTACATACATTTTATCCAACAGTGGCTCCCGGTTTTAAAATTGTTGAGAAGCCACAAAACTTGATATACCTACCGTTAAACACCAGTTTCATTTCAGACATCGTACTGAACATATTGGATCAAGACGGTCATAGTGTTGACTTTAGAGGAGAAACAATTACTATACGGATACACATCAGAGCAGCAACATAAAAGTCAACATGGGATTATCATTTAAACCGCAACGGAAGAGTCGGGAGCTCAGTAGCTCCTCGACATTGGAAGAGTTAACATCGGAAAACATTCGTTTTCTACAGAAGATTGGATTGAAACTTAACAGCGATGGATATCCTGGATATATCTCAAGGACCAACGTTCGACGAAACACTATGGGAGAAGGAATATCACACGCACAACCCTTACACTTCATCAAAATTAAACAATAACGATGAAATAAGGATCCCCATTCAACAACAAGATATTTACACTTTACCGTGTGAAAGTTACTTGTACATTGAAGGACGGGTATTAAAATTGGATGGAAAAACTGCTTCAACAGTTCCTTTTATAAATAACCCGATGGCATATCTTTTTGATGAAATAAGATATGAAATATCAGGGGTGACGGTTGATTCAACAAAAAAGGTTGGTTTAACAACGACATTGAAAGGATTAACATCATTAACACCGCATGAGAAGAATTCAATAGTCACCGCCGGATGGGTTGCCCCCGATAAAGACACTATAACACCAGCTTCCAACGGTCACTTTGATTTTCATGTACCTTTACGATTGCTTTTGGGATTCGCTGAAGATTACAAACGGGTAATAATAAATGTCAAACAAGAATTAGTATTACTCAGATCTTCAACTAATAAGGACTTGATACTTGCAGACCCTGCAACTACGGAAGATAAACTGGAATGGCAACAACAGTTGGATAAAGTTGTTTGGAGAGTACCTCATGTAAGATTGGCTGATGAACATAGAATCCTATTATTGAGAAAGTTGAAATCTGACCGTGATATTGTGATGCCATTCCGAAGTTGGGAATTTCATGAATACCCTACACTACCTCAGACAGAACGACAAACATGGACCGTCAAGACATCAACTTACTTGGAACGAGCAAGGTACATAATACTCGGTTTTCAAACTAAGCGAAAAGATGTTATCACTGCAAATGCTGGTCAATTTGATCACTGTAAAATAAAGAATTGTAAAGTTTTCCTAAACTCTCAATTCTTTCCCTATGACAATTTGAATGTCATGTTCAGCAAAAAACGTTTTTCTATTTTATACGATATGTATGCAAGATTTCAATCGTCATATTATGGAAAGACTAATACACCACTATTATCACCTGACCAGTATTATTCCAAGGCTCCAATAATTGTAATCGATTGTTCAAAACAAAATGAATCGGTAAAATCATCAAGTGTAGATATAAAAATTGAAATGGAATTTGAAGAACCAGTAGCGGATGGAACTTCGGCATACTGTCTAATTCTACATGATAAAATAGTTACTTACACACCGCTGACCGGAATTGTGAAGAATGTACTTTAAGAAGAATTGTACAACAACTGCAAATTTTTGAGGTTAGAATTATCTGCTTTAATTTTTGAGGTTAGAATTTCATTTGTGAAAGACAAGTTCAAAACAAACAATTATGTAATTGTATAAATTTCAAGGATTTACGAAAAATATAAAAGCGAGAAAATAATTAGTAGAAACTTCATTCTATCTTCAACCGTCGTATGGGAAACATCATTCGCAAGATGAATTCTACTAACGGAGAAGAAAATACACCTCTAATGGATGATAATAGTTCAGATATAGAAAAACAAGTTGAACGAGAAATGGACGAGTTCCTAAAATTCAACAAACATAAGAAGAGAGAAGAAGAAAAAGCTGAAAAAGAAGTAAAAAGGAAGAAGGTTGAAGTTAACATTACAACCAATATTTTAACAGAAGTATTTCTTCGGATTATCTACCCAATTTCTTCATGCATGACAAAAAGTATATCAGTTGGAATTTTAAAATCAATGGATTATTCACCAATTGTTATTTTAAATCATGGAAACAAAATGGTTACTTTCAGTGAAATTACTTGGGAATCTCTCATGAAACATTTACATCTTTTGGAGTGCTATTTAAGTAACAACACATTTGGAAGAAGAACAAGATTAAGTTTATTGGAATCAAATATTGAAGTTGATATAGTAAAACATCGTGGAGGACAAATTGTTCGCTTCAGAGATTTAACTACACATAATGTTAAATTATATTTCACTAAAGAAGAATTTTATACTTTAAGTTGTACTACCGGTCCCGTCACCAGATATTTGAAACAACTAATATTTTCAAGTGCAATAATTAAAGACTATCTAATTGATACATTGGACAAAAAACCTTTTGTTCCAATTTTATACGGTCCCGTGGATACTTCAATCTTTAATAGAATACCTCAAGAAGTTGAAATGTGGAGACAATTAAACAACTATCACACCAATTTTAATATTGATGAAGTGGCACAAGAAGTGAAAGAAGAAGAACAATCCTGTCTGTTATAAACATCGGCTCATTCAATTTTTAAGTCAGTTGTTAGTAAGACTTCATCATGAATAAACGGGTTTCGTTTTCTAATGCGCCACATATAATGGAAGTTAAAAGAGGTATAATTGAATTTCAAGCTTTCCGAGGAAATGATGGTAATTTTATTATTAAAGAATTAGTAATCTTGGACATGAACACATCAGTAGTTTATCATTATTTGTTCAAACCTCCAGTACCATTTAATAGACTAACAACTAAAGCGAAAGTTACAAACAAATGGTTGAACAAACATTTTCACAACTTAAGATGGGATGAAGGTTTCATTAATTATAATATGATGCCGCACATTATGAATCATTATTGCAAAGAGTTTAAAATTATCTACACAAGGGGATTGGAAAAAGCAAATTGGATACAATCATTTACAAGCAACGAAGTGATTAATGCAATAATTGATAAAGATTTCCAATGCTACTTCAACGAACTTTGTATTTCATCAAAAAGTTTTAAACATCGAAGGTCGCAGTGCGCTTTAAAGAATGCCTACCGCTTGAATAATTTCCTTCAACAAACTGGTGGGGGTAGTGTCAGTGGTGGGGGTAGTGTCGATTATAAAAGTGAGAGCGCTACCATGACACAGCATGAGTATTACTCAAACCTCCGAAGAGACAACATCTCCGACGGACATTCTTATTAACAAGAAGATTAACAACAACATCAATATGGCATCACAGAACTTACTTCAAAGTTTAGTTGATCAGTTCAACGCTCATTCTAAATCATCAATTCTACCTACGAAGAAATGTTCTGAACTAAAAGAAGAAAAACACTACATCATTCATACTATTAAGAAAATGGAAACTTCAGTAGGTGATGCTATAAATTGCACTTTGAGCGAGGCACCTTATACAATTGGTGATGAAGCAAAATTTCAGATCTTCTTACCAAAGCGCTTCATACAACTACTTCAAAATGAAGATCTTCGTATAATTCAACCCGGCGCACTCTATTTGGTATCACATGGACCCAGTGGAAACAACTCTACTGAACTTACAATTCATGTAACACCTACTACTGATTAATTTGTACATAACATTGTAAATATTTCTTTGTATTTGTTTTTTCAATAAATATGATATAAAACAAAACAAAAAATAAAAATAAAAAAAGCAACATATTGTAATGTCTTTGTACATTACAATATGTTGCTTTTTTAAAAATCCACAGGATGACCTTGACCCAATTTTGTATAATTATAAAAGGGGAAATGTACTTGCAAAATTCATCAGTCTACTGCTACCTTTCATACCGTACACATCTCGCTCTTAATCCCTGAATATAAAACTGCAACATGTCCCTAAAGGTTAAGTGTGCATCTTATGATACCAACACCATAACTACTTTTGAACAACTTGAAGATTTAACTAACGAAATGCGAGTTTTACTTACCGGTGGTTATCACTTAACTGTTGATGTTAGTGCTACTAATACAAGGATGTTCACTAAAACAAAATATTGCGATGATGAAATATTTATTTCTACACAACCTACAACTTCTTCATCGCCAACTGGTCAACATAACATCAAGTTCCAAAAGTATTACCAATGTTGAATAACTTTTGACAGACAAAGCTACAACTAAAGAATCACATGATCAATGTGAGTTAATAAAAAGGATGTGATACTTGTATAAATAATCATTCGCTTCTTAGCTCTCACCACGACAAGACCTATTTAAGAAAATGTTGTACAGAATGATGATTCAACTTGATGGAAAAATCTATGGAAAAGACTACAACACCATTGAACAAATGACCCAAGATTTAGATGTATTAACTAAAGAAGGATATCAAGCTAAATTAATTTTAAAATTTCCTGAAGTACATCCATTATCAACAGAAGAACTTGTTGCTATGGCTAAGGCGGAGAGAGAGAAAAAGTCTGAAGAAAACAAAGAGAAACAAACTTCCTAAATTTTAATAATCCTTACACTTGTAAGGTATATAATTTTTTAAAACTCCATTTGGATGACCTTGAAATTACCCCTACCACTTTTCACAGTACATAAAACTCACTATTGAACACTATACACTCTTATTCTTTCACTGGACTCCGCAGCGTCAACATGGAAGAGCAAAAATACAAGTACAAACCTCGTTACTGTTGTGAACAACAGTGTACAGATTTAGGACCAATGATGGTGGATGGGTTAGCTTGTACTAAATGTGAATTCTTCGGATCTTGTTATTGCAAATGCAAAACAAAACAACTACCACCACCGGAATTGCGAACTTTCAAATTTTACAAATCAAGATATTTTCATACATGTTGTCCTCAAAGATGTTTCAAATTTCACCCTCTAGATCTTGCTCATTGTCAACGCACCAATTCTCATCAAGATGATTTTTGTACACATATGATAAAAAGATGTAAATACAGATCAGATTGGTATTCCGATCCTGTAGAACCATCAAATGTGTAATTTCAGTTTTACACTCTTTTTTAAAACTTCATTTGGATGACCTTGAGATTTCCCCCACCACTAGTTCTAATTTTTATATAATATTAAATCATTCCACTTCCAACACTCTAACTAACAACATGGAAAACAAATTTATCAAATTTGAACATATAATAACTGACAGGGAGGAGATGGAAGAATTGTTTCAAAACTTACTTTCTGTCATTGACGAATATCCTATAAGATGGTTCAGAATTGTAGTTCAATATTTAAATCCTGGTGAATTGTTTTCTTCATCAAGTGAAGAAGATGAAACAACTACTTCGGTTCAAATAATTGAATTAAAAGATGGAGAAGAAGAACTAAATGTTTTATTCAATCATAAGCTCAAGGTTCCCTATATAAAAGCCCCCTCCCTAGACAGCCCCCCTCCCTAGACGCCTGCTCAAGGTCACCATTATATAAGCCCCCTCCCTATGCGCCGATCCTCATTCCATCACCGACTCTCCAATAATGAACAACTCTCCATTGGCCCGAATGAATTCTAGTTTTGAAATAAACTCTAGGGAAGAGTTACAAGACATTTTTAATATTTTACAAGAACTTGTAGATAATTTTACAACCATCAAAATGAATTTGGAAATAACATACGATTGTCCTATTTGTGATAAGATTGAAAGTTCGGACGAAGACAGTTTACTAAATCTAACTCCTGCACCATCTGACACTACTGATGGTAATAATGAACAGCAAAATATTTCCCCCACCACTTCTTTGTAATTCTTCGTTCCCCCCACCACTTCTTTATTTAACTAACATTTCTCGCTTTCACTTCTCATTCCATCTTCAACTTTTGAACTATCAACATCACTTGTTTTAAAATTTCAAACACTACAAAATCATGATGGATATGATGGATGAAGTTCCCTTCATAACTAGAATGGAAGAGGATAAATTGAAATTGGAAATTAAACGATTGGAAATGGAACGAGAAAACCAACTCGAAATGTTACGTTTGTTCAAGCTTTTCAAATACATCATCTGGGGACTCTGCGTTTACCTTCTCATCGTCGTTGGTGTTTGCATTTACAACTCTGTAGTTCATCACAAAAGTTCAACTTGTTTAAACTCTGCTGTTGCACATTAATTGTATGTTCACAAATAAAATTCAAAAGTTACTTCAACCTATCCCACTATCACCAACTAGTTCAACTTTGAACTATTTCTGGTTGTAGTTGGATAGGCTTTTTTAAAACTTACTCTGGATGACCTTGACATACTTTCCAAGCCCCAGTTATAACTGTTAAATTTCAGTTTTGAATTAACTCTTAATTCATGCCCAATTCTACTTCAAATTCAGGGCATATGCTCTCGCCATCTGCACCCTGCAGCTGCCCTGGCAACTGACACCATCTGACCCCTGCAGCTGCCCTGGCAGCTGACGTCACTTCCGGTTTAGAAGTGGCTTTTTCCCACTACTCTGAACAGTGCACAAGGCAGTCACATATCAGAAATAACAGGTTCCAGAGATTACCCGAGGAACGGGATCAATATGGTGTGAGCAAGACAATGGGGAGCGAGCGCACAACCCGGAAGAACAGCGGGTTACTGGGCCACCCTGACCACGCCTCGCCAGATTACAGCGCTGGACACGTGTTTATGGGTGTGAAATCACCTCAGAATTTGGGTATAATCGGCTGGAAAGTCGGCGATAAAAATAGTGTAAGGGCGCGGAGGCGGCGTGAGGCAGTAAGTCTCTGGCAATGGAATTATCACGGCGCGAGGAGAATTTAATGAATTGCCGCAACCCAATCAGAGTTGCGAACCGGTTCGCGCATGCGCAGATCAAACGGCGACACGTCAACCCACGGCAGGCGCGTTGATTTTCTACAACAATAAACGACTTTTATGTTTAGTAGATGATTTTAAAATTTAAAAAGTACAATAACTAATACTAGAGATCGCCCACTGGTCGAAATTCAACCACAATTATTCCAGTTGATCTGGACTGTCTGGACCCAATAAGTTAAAAAAATGTTATACTGTTTTTCCTGATTAGCTACCATTTGTTATTACAACAGCTATCCATTGATTCAATGAACTATTCTTTTTCCCAAAATTAACATTGACATCTAAAAAGACAGTTAGTTATAGTTTTGCATAGAATCAACAGTTTAATATGTTGCAATTATTGTGGTAGGAAAAAATCTTGTGTGTATTACGAGCACAAATAGTCATTGCCGTTCTTAATACACAAATAGCTATTTCCGGACTAACGAATACATTGACATCTGGCTGTAAAAATTTTGTTTTAAAAAATGTCTCTTTCAATTATATATTCATCGAGTTTGCAATATTGATTGGACTTTGGATAATTCAATTAGTTGACTTTTTATTGTTTTAAATAATTTTTTTATTATTTGTAACTTTGAAAAAAAAAACATATATACTTGTGTATGTCTTAAGTCAGTGATTTGTAAAGTACCGTACAGCATTTGTCCTATAAAAAGCAAGTCACGATTTAAGTACGATGGCATTTACTAAGTAGGCCTATTAACATTGAGTATAGATACACAAGAACATTTATATAGTATTTGTGTATTTATAGTCAACGATATTAGCTTCTCAGTTGCATTAGCTGAAGACCCGAAGGCTGCCTGTCTCTCACGAGGTGAGCGCAACATTTTACATGAACAATAATTTATAACATACGACAACGTGATTACTTTCACCGGTATTGCTCTGTGTATTGCCACACATCCTGTAGCTGCACACTGCATCATGCAGCCCGGCACTGTAATTTCGCCGGATTGAGATACAACATAATCACACCCGGTGTAAGGCTGCACTCCGGATTTATGGTGATAATCGGCACACAGAGCTCTGCTATGTGGCTCGTGTTGGGGTGCGGGGCCTGCGATTCCGGATTATGGGGGGGGGGGGATGAGTTACTCACTTGCGTAAGTCTTTAAAAAAAAATCAATAAAACAGTAGTCGGAGGTGCAGTTTGATACTGTATAGTTATTTATTCATTAAAATTTTCGGATATATGTTTAAAAAACAAAAATTATTATAAACTTTTATAATTATTCACTAGTATCAGTTGCTGGGATATTTATTACTTAGTTGTACAGTACTTATATTTGTAAACTAATGGTACAAAAGTCACTGCTAAGATCAGATTTAACACCAATTCACAGAACTCTCAAAAATTGAATGTTGGATGCCTTAGATCAAAGATAGTGCTGGTACTGTAATTGCTTTTTTACTTCTAGTGAAGTTTCTACTTTTGAAATGCGTAAATTTTGAATTTAGTGGTAAATAAAAATAAATATAACTTATTATAGATTGCAGACAACTAGAATATTAGTAGGCCTATGCAAAACAAAACAACAAAAAAATAATAATAAAAATAACGTTGGTAAGACTATTTTAAAATGAACAACTATTGTTTTTTCTGGTGGGATGATTTACAAACATATTAAACTAACCTTTTATCTCCACCACAATTTTATAAAATTGCCTTTAAATCTGAAGGTTGCCGGTTTGATCCAGAGAAAAGTTAATGGTTCGATACTGGACCCAGCTGCCTTTGGTCATTGGCCTATTAATTAACACATTAACAACTCACATATTAACACATATTAATTAATTATCACAATCACCCTTCAGTCATACTCACCTTAAAATAAGCACTATAGTGTGACGGTGTTTCAAATAATGTATAACAACAACCACCACTAGGCCTATAAGAAATTACTAGTCCATTTTTAGCTATTGTTACTAATCGAAAACTTACACGTATAAAGAGTGTTTTGATTTACGATTACATTTCAATTTCGGGACCCCAACAATAACAAGATAATCCTTTTCCATGACCCGCCCCCCACGCCGCGCCCTCGGTGGCCGACCCTTGCCCCCCAAACTGTAGTAAATTTCGACAACTCGGTTAAATTATTAGTCTCCGCCCGATTACAAAGCATTAACTATATTAGGTTAGCCCGTAGAGGCCGCCCCTCTGGTGCCCGCAGTAATCTGTGGTATCAAGATGGCGGCAGATACGCCGGCAGGTTGTTTATGATATCGGGCTAGTCGCTGCTCCCTGCAGATAAACTACTACAGATTGCCCACTAACAACTTACCTCTTTTTACTATGGTAATTTTCACGCCAGAGATAAGCTATCAGATGCCTTAAGTTGCAGTGACCATGCGGGAGGTATTTGAAACACTTGGAGTGCTTAGTTCCGAGTATGCTGATCTACAAATATTTTACCCATCAGGAGCCTCTGGACAGTTACTAAAAACTATTTAACCGACAGTGATACTTAAAATTTTTCAGTCGTATATTTCCACTAAATAATCCTTTAACTAACTCAATCCTTTGATCTTTAGTTGCCAGTTTGTTCTTGAACAGATTTAGTTGGCCTAGCTAATGGTGTGAAACTTTATCCAGCTGTCATGGGTTGTTTGGCTACTAACTAACCCCATTTACAGAATCTGCTGGTCTTTTACAGTAACAAAGCTACACGAGATATGGGTGAACATTCCTTAAGTAAGATATTTCATAGATAAAAATCGCAAACTAATTTTTTTTGCTAAAATAAATTGATATTATATATTTGAAAAATTAATAGGAAGAGCAACATATCCTGTAAAGGTGCACTTCTAAAAATGCATAATAAAGGATTTTTTTGACAATTTTCAATTTTTGCAAGCCAGAGGAATGACAGCAGTGACCAGAGGAAAGACATCTATAAAACAAATGAGAATATTCTAACGAGGGAGGAAGGAAAAGGGAGGAAACTAGGTAAAAATATAAAACTCTTAAAATGTTTAGTTATAAACCTTTATTTAACATCAATTGATAGAAGAATATTATAAAAACACAGGTATATGTACACAGTATAAGGTATATGTATAACGGATCAACAGTATCAAAGTAAATAGTCCTAAGACAATAACTTCTTTAGTCTTTTCATCAGTCTTATTAGTAAATGAAAATCAGCCATTAAACAGTCTTATTTTAAACTTCATTAAGATAAAAACCTAATACTACACTTTTACGTTTGAATAAATTCAAACCAATCAGTTTAATACTAGAACAACTGTCAGTCTTTGCTGTCTTTACTGTCAGTCTTTCAAGTAAGATGTCAGCCTTTTCAACAGTCTTATTCTATTTAAAACTCTTAATGGACAATAATAGTGGTCTTCTGTCAACAAAGGATTGAACTGTTTAGTGCCTCCCAAAATCCCTCATTTTTAGGGCCACTTTAATTTTTCAATTAATCAAAAGATACTTTTTTCTTAAGTTACTATCCTTCCAAAATAAATAAATATTTCGTTGACTGCATAAACTAAAAAATTATGGAAGGGAGAAACATTTTGTAAACACTGTATACATACAGTATTTTAAAAGACCAAGCAGGCAGACAGCCACAATTTCCCTAGAATTGAACGTGAGTGAAAACGTTCTAGTTTATGTAGTGACTCCCAAAACTCAAAAACGCCTTCAAATCCTTTGAGCTTGAAATACATACTGCCCTTGTGTAGCCTATAAAAAATTGAAGGCACCAACCAAATTATTATACAACTTATCATCTTCCTTATTTTATAAATTATAATACTAAAACATATTAGAAATGAATACAAAACCTTAAATAACTGTGGCCCATTAAAATGTTTGTAAAATAAAAGATGAAAAAGCCTGGGAATATAATACTGTATACTGTATACAGTATATATTTTTTTATCACGAAATTAGTGTGCTGGTATTTAGCTTTGCGATAATCCTCGTTTACAAATATACTCATTGAATGACTTTTGGGATCTGGCAATTGGAAAAGTATTTTCTCTAAAATTGGAAACCAGGATAATGATTTAAAAATATATATTCTAAAGCTAAAGTACTTTTTTGTGAGGTGATGCCTGAATACCAAGTAAACTTAAAATATCTGCTCATAAGCAAATCGAATTTATAATTTAATCCTAATAGCCAGATAATAATATTTTTTATGAAAAACATTGAAAATGTGTAGGTATAATCATGTTAAGAAATTCATATTAACGTTCTTTATCTCATCACCCTAGGATATACCATGCTACTCTCATCCTTCATTTCTATTCGCCTTAAAACACGCCCTGGTAGCGTCAGTGTATGAGAAAGTAATAACGTGACAAACAATGATATATATAAAACGGAAAGATTTGTCAAGTATAAAAACTGTATTTTCATCACACTATCACACTACATCGATATAAACTGTTTTCGACCCTCACTTCTACTAACGAAACACCTGTTTTGCCGGCCTAGGCCGGCAAAATTTTCCGGCCTAGGGCGGTAATGGAAACTGTAGCAGAGAAATCTAGAATATTAGAAGGTATTTAACAACAACAAAAACAAATAACAAATCAGTAGTTAGTAGTTCAGCTGATAGCAAGTGTTAAATATGTATGACGTAGATGGGAAAATAGTGCTTTTCTCTTGGAATCAGCTGTAGTCAGCACTTACCGTTAGAGTATTATATAGTTTTGGTGGCCTTAGCTGATGTGAAGTGGTTGCCTAGCAACCAGAAACTCAAGCAGTACATCTCGCTAGGTTAGTTGAAGTTTAGGTTATGTTTTGTTTGTTATGAACGAAAAAGTCGTTTTTCACTTGTTTTGAATTTATTGAATTGTGTAGTGTGATGAAAAATATCGTTCATAACTCGGGCCGAAAGCGTTTTGCCAACCCTCGATCGTTTCCAAACACGATCTCGGGGCCGGCAAAACGCGACTTTCGGCCCTTGTGACGAAATATACTATTTCAGTTGAAAGTGTGGTCCGTGGTACACATCCGCATCCAGGAGCCACTGATTTCACCGACCACCTGGTCGTCAAATTATTGTGACACATCGACAATGGACCCCTTTTCCTTTTTTTAAGTTGTGTTTCACAGTTTACAGCCTTGCTTTAAGTTAACAAAGAGCAGCGTAAGCGTCCGTTTACAGTGCACACTCTAAGTACAAACTACATCTTTGTATGATACAAATGTAAAAAAAAAAAAAAAAAAATACATTAACACAAACCTAACGTATAAATTAATTCTTTTAAAATGTTTTGAAAACAGTCATTAACTATAGCATTTTATAATTAATGTATTTTTTAAAGACAGAAGATAAACAAATAGAGAATTATTTCATATAAAAACCTAAAAAGAAATTGAGATAGTGTAAGCTAGGTTTACACGTGAGTTTTTCACTCTCGGAGAGTGAGTTACTCTCATAAAAATCTCAGACAGTTGTTGATAGTAGTACTCGCCGAAAACTGTCTGGCATGAACTATCTTGGAAAATTCGCTGGTTGTGTAAACAGCTAAAGTACGAAACTCTCTGAGAGTGAAAAACTCTCACGTGTAAACCTAGCTTAATAGCCAACAAATTTCAATCCAAACTAAACATTGGATGTATTTTGACAAAGAAATTTGAAATGAAAAACATGATAAGCAGGTTACTAAAATCACGAATACTTTTAACCATCTTTTATGGATTTGTCAAAAACTTAAACGCAGAGAAGCTAATCAGATTTCTCTGTACAATAAATCCCTTAAAGAACATAAAACATCAAGTACTTTAAATTCAATTTAAGCACTTGAAGCGACATTGCCTCCTACATTGATCACGATATGCATTGGAATTTGCACAAATCAACCTTGAACAGTTTAATCTTCATGACAATATTCAGTCACTTTAAGTGGGTGGCTGTACAGTGAAATATTAAGGTGATAATGATTATATTTATCCTTGAAGAATGATAAATCCTTAGCACATCGAGATTAGAGTCCGACATTAATATTGTTGACAGCCAATCAACAAGCACCACAATCAGCTGATTGATTCCTGATGATGACCTTGAAGTGTCAAACTGACCTGTACCAAAGGGGCAGTTACAGTATATCTAGATGCATATGCAAAGTGGTTATTTATCGACAGTATAACACTGGCTAGACACTACTTAATATTATTTGTTATTCTTGAATTGGCTTAAGGTCAGGTTATTAAGATTATTTATAATTTTTCTTTATTCTTTGTTACAAAAAATAAGTTATGAAAAAAATATTTCATCATGCCCTCATGAAATTTAGAGTTATCGGTTGAAATGATGGTGAAAAGAATACAGTCTTAGTTCCTATGCAGCCCCCTCCACTGAACTGTTCCAAAATGGAAATTGTCACCTTGTTGCTTATTTCAAGTAGTTTAGTTTGTACCCTGTTGTCGCCATACATGTAGAGTGTTACAGCAAGGTATTGCTCCTTGTGGTGCCGGCAGGTGAGTGTCCTATGTCTTGTGTCATGTGGCACTCGTCGCGTCGACCGTGTGGCATTCACCACCTGTGACACACGGACCCCGGTGTGGGGTACCGGTGAAGCAGCTGCGGAAGATGCCGTGGCTCAGTTTAAACATTGGAAAACCATTCAGATCCATAGAATAATCGAGACCGAACTAAAAATATTACTGTTATTTACCATTAATTGCGTGTACTGATTAGGCCTACTCGTACTCAGTGATGTAGTTTTGAAACATTATGGAAATAAATATTATGCTTTTTAGGTCACCACTGTTTACAGTCGGAAATGGCAGGTAATCAAACTTTGCATTATCCCAATTATTATTATTATTATTATTATCGTATGGCTTTTAGTGGAGGGAGATCAGCAATTTACTGATAGTTCTCCTCGCCTGAAATGCCTGCACTTTTTGTTTTCTATGCAGGTGGACAAACGGCTTAACGTGACTTCCGAACCACGGGAGCGGCCTAACGATCTTTTTGTCCCCGAGCCGGGAATTGAACCCGGGCCCGCTGGGTGATAACCCAGAGCTCTACCACTGAGCTACGGCCGCTGCCATTATCCCAATTCATCTATTGTGACTCACATTTTCAATCCTGACGGACTCCTCACTGTGTTTGCTTTGTTTTTAATGTACATTATTAACTTCAGTACATCAAATATTAAGATAATGAATGTCGATAGTGGGACAGTCGATCTCAGTCGGACACCGTGACTGCCCAGTGGGACGTCCATTACAGGACTACGGAACCCCCATGATTAGCGGCCTGTAAACGGTGAACATCTTAATCTTGAGGCCTAATGGGAAACCATCAGTCCTAATTACAAAACGGCCGGGATGATCGGTTGTTAGACAAGAATAGAAACCCAACTAACAGCCTGTAAACTCGTATTATTAGCCGATCTAATAAGTGGCTGGAAATTGCTATTTGAGCATCTTCATATCACGTATATAGCTCGTGTGAAAGTTTTGATGGAATGAAAGCGAACGAGTTGTTTTTCTTTATAACACTGCGAATTTCATAGAGAGAAATCTACTACAGTGAGATTTACGAATAGTCCGATGGAAATTTTAATAGCTTCACCCCTTACGTTCTGCAATGTTGTCGTAAGCTCATTGGAAGCTCATAAGACTTGTCCATTATTGTAGTTATTGATAAGTAATGTCATTGACTATGTAAACTCCGTAGAGTACAAAGTCAATGGTAATATGTTCACAGTTACTGGATAGTGGCCAGTTAATTTCCTAGCCATCGACAAGTTTGTATTTTTGTTTCTAATTGTGGGAATAAATAAATAATTTCACTTGTGGGCACGTTTACCATGTTTAATAGTATATGTTAATATGTTTCTGGATATATTTGGCAATATTGCATAAACTCTCAACAGACATTATTTTCGCTAACCTCATAGTTTAGAGGGTGCTGCAACGCAATGTACTTCTACAAAATAACTCACTCGTTGGACAAATTTAGGCTGCTGGCATAGACTGTGTGAGGCTAATTTTAAATTTTCAGTCATTCGTGATATTCTTTCATTGTTCGCAATCGTCCATGAGTTATACATCTTCAAAATAACAAAGATCTACTATCTTTATCATCATCCTTAAGTAGCCAAACTGATTAAAATAATATGTTGTGCACTTAACACAGTACATTGCGAATTCTGTAGTTTTATAGCCTATATACTTACTATCCCTTTATGAATTACTATTCCTTTATGAGCTGTCGCCCACACGGCAACGTTGAGCAGAACACTTTTAAACGAATATATTAGCTCACCAAGATTACAATTCGTAGACAACTTGTAAAAGGAGATGGCGTTATTTAAAACATGGGAATATTCCGTATGCGAGCTCCCCAGCGTAATCGGGGTCATATTTCCCAACGACGGCGGAGTGAAGATGCACCCACGACGCACGACTATCACCTTTACCGTCCCTGCCGGGGCTGCGGCGTCCACGTCCACGTACGGTGATGGGTAGGGCGATGGGGGACTGGAGGCAATGAGAACAGGGGAGAAGAAAAAACTGCAGGACAAAGAGACTGTTGAAGAATTGTTATAACGTATTCGCAGTTGTATTGAAATGGAAAACCTTTGGATAAAACTTCGGTTGAAAGTGTTTAACCTGTCACAAAGTGTGAATAAGTAACAAAAAAAATTTTAATGACAGGAATATAAAAATATTTTTGTTTAAGATTAAAGTTCTAATTAGGTTTCAAAATTCTAATCAAATTCTCTAAGGGATGGAGATTAAATTGCACTGTATTCACAGGTGCTTTTAATTATTGTATCATGATTAAAAACTTGTGTTTATCACCAACACGTTTGAATGCTTGTTATGAATATTGGTAATTCCAGATACTTGTTTTTTAGCAGTCTGTCCACATACGTCTTCGTGTTAAAATTTACCAGCCGCTGAGTATTTTGAGATATTTTTATTTCGACAGTTCTTATTACTCATCATTCATATGTAGGCGATAACCTGTTTTATTAATGGGCCAGATCTTAACCTATTATCAAATACCAAGATATTCATCGCCTGGTGTAGATTAGAAAACAAACGTAGTTATTACTGGCCTAGTCAAAATAGGTTCGTGTCGGAAGTAATTCCGGAGGAGCTGAATTTTTCACAGTTGATAGACTATGTTAAGGTGTGCATTTCCCCAAAAGTCCCGAAAAATCCCCCTTGAGCTTTCCGCCCTACGCCCCTTTAAAGTTAAAGCTGCAGTATGTTAGGAAATCAACTACAGTTTCGTAAGGAAAAAAGCAATCGAAGTGGGGTTGCTTTTATTTTGTTTCCAATAAAATTTGCTAAAAAAAATGTCATTTACCACTTATTACAAAAATCTTAAGGTTTTGCTGCAAAATTGATACAAACGTAAAAAATTGATTTTTTTTCTTTTCATCAGTTAAAATCCTTCCCTTACAGCTCCTTTGTTTGAATTTTATATGTAAAACCGTAAATCTTAAGTTTGTATAGAATGATTTTAGATTTACAATGATATATAATATCACTGTGTTCGGTTTGAGGATAACGAGCAATATTGTATTTTATTTTATGGTGACAGTGAAAAAGGCTTTGATCTTGGGTCATTTCAGTTTAGACATTATTGAAATTTAATGTCTTCCCCTCTTATTTTTTCTAAAAGGAATGACTTACATATATATCCATATATTTGGCCATTAGTATTTCATTTTGAGATAAAATGTGATTTTTTAGCCCCAATGGGGGACGGCCCACTAGGAGTCACAAGAAAATCTTAAATGTAAGCATAGGGTAATATGTACCTCATATTAAAGGTCTCACTTAACAAAACACAATGCCGCAAACCCTACGTCAATCGGACAACCGAGCCGGAAATCCCAGGCGTTTTAACTTTTCATTAAAATCTTTTATAACAACTTCTAAATTCAAAAACTTCCATTGCCTGCTACTTCTGGCTCGGTTGTCCGATTGACGTCGGGTTTGCGGCATTGTGTTATGTTAAGTGAGACCTTTAATATGAGGTACATATTACCCTATGCTTACATTTAAGATTTCCAGTCCCAGTGCTGATGATTCACCAATACGACTGTAGTCTTGCTGGCGCAGCCGAGGTAGACCCCATAAGAGTATTGGTGCCACTTCGGCGTCAAATAGAAAACTGTTAAAAAGTATTTAAAAATCAACATTTTAGTCTTTGTTGTCTGCAAGTGTGCTAACCCTGCAGGAAAAAATAATTGTAATAATTTACTTTATAGTAAACTAGTTCGTTCTATTCGTTACTCCTTAATTGAATATTTACCTTAATTGATAATAAATATTATCATGATTGTTTGTGGTTTAATTATTAAAACGTTTTTTCCACCTTCGGAAAATCTAAGGTTTTTTTTTTTATACAGCGCGTTATTCGAAGCGCGTAACCTAACATTGCACTAGATAGGAGCTTTTACCCCTCGCCCTACGGTTGATGCTCGCCGCCCGTCATCTGTATTTTTTAAAACAGCGATTCGAGCGACGCGCGTCGCTCGATGCGATGTATAAGAGGCCATACGATAAACGCTAAATCGTTAAGTGATAGCGGTTGGCGTTGCCGAATTTCATTTACCGTATGTGCAAAAATTTTTTTTTTAATATCACTGTTACCATAAATATAGTTTAAATAGCAACATAGCTTCTTCCATTCATTTAATAAGCTGTTCGATTGTAAATCTTATAACTTGACTTCCGTTTATTTTCAATCCTTTTAAATCCGGCACATACAATTTATTCGTCACACACATGAATATCGCCGGTTTTAGACTATTTCTTCTAACAACGAAAATCATGCTTTTTTAATGCTTTTTTTAACAACGTGCTTTTTTAACAACGAAAAAATATACTGGAAACCAATGGAAACCGGTAGCTGATGTAAAGTAGCCTAGCAACCAAGGAAAACAAGCAGTGCATCCCACTTGGATAGTTAAGGTTATAATTGATTTTAATGGGTGAATAAAAATATTTGTTCACTTGTTTAGCATAGTGTAGTCTGATGAAAAATATCTTTCGTAACTCGGCCAAAAACGTTTTGCCTACTCTCGATCTTATCAATTTTCGACTTCGGCTCAAACTTAAAACACGATCTCGAGGCCGAAAAAACTCGAAATATACTATTGCAGCAGATCTTTAGAAAGCAATTATGCTTTTCCTATTCCGATCCTGATGATTCACTCGGTGTTGAGGTGGGAGAGGGCGAGGTAGACGCCCTGTCGCTGTCGTGATGATATCACACTCATAATGTCACGGGCCCAACGGAACAGAGATCCACCGCATTGTTGAGTGCGGCAGGTCATAACTACCCGTGCTGTCGGTAGATAGCGCACGCTCCGCCGCTATGGGTTTATGTCTGGGAGATACCGGTCGTGTGTCATTGTGGTTTACTTCTTGCGTGCAGAGATGTTGAGGATTCGATTAAATCTGTTAAATACCGTTGTGTGATTGTCGTAACTAATAACGATATTGTAAAATTACAGTTTACCTCCAACTATAAGCAGGGCAGCCCAGAACCAAGGGGGGCTCCTGGATGACTTGCCCCCTTAAGCGCACCCAATCAAACCAAAACTTGGTAAAAAGTGTTAACTTACAAAGCGGGATATGCGATTTTGGACTATCGTACTATCTGGAAAAGAAGGACTATCAAATTTTAGCAACAAATTTGAACAAAAACATTTTAATTTTGTAATTAATTTAGTATGCAGTTAAATTATTAACGCATAATTTTTCTTGATTTAATCACCGCAAAGGCATGAATAATTTGGCCAAAATCCATGGTCTTAGCAAGTTTCGCCTCTATAGTTAATAGACCCAATCTTCGAGGCTACAGTTTTTAATTCACCTTTCCCCTTGGCGCTCCCACGTACGTTGCCTACCATTTTCATTAGCTGTGTGAAAGGAAAAATTTTTTGCACATTTATTTTTTCAAATTTCATAGTGTTTGTCATGCTAATAAAACCACTGGCATATCTAACCTGTTGTAAATTTTTATTTTTATTTTTTTGCATAACTACTACATCTAGAGCTTGTGACCCCCTCTTTGGTCCCGAACCCCGAGGATTTTGTCCCCCTTTCCCTCCTGTATGTTTGGGCCTGACTGGTAAGTCGTACTTTATCGTAGCTAATAAAACACTTTTTAAATTTCGACAGGACGAACGAAAAGTGCTTACTTTCTGCCGCAAGTTTGTTCCACTGCATAACAAGTTTGACTAATGGTATGGTCAGGTGGTAACATTGGTGAAGATGGGGTTAGGGATTGTAAGTATTGTGAAATATTAAAAGTTCAAACTATTTTAATACCAAACACTTGCTTTATTGTTTACCTGGCAGGTAGGAGTATTTTTTTGTCCCTACTCTGTATAAAACTCTTTGGGAGTAAAATTATCTGAATATTGCTGTAAAAATGAAATGTTACTATACATTTCTCTAGTACATGTTAACTTCTTGATTTACCAAAACAGTTTTTTTAATCCTTTTGATAGACGCGGATTCTAATAAATGTCCATTACATATGTTGAGTACATAGGAAAAACACAACACTAAAAAGCTTTAAATAATATAGGATACAGGAAATAAACAGAGGGGTCTTCCATTAAAGAGAATACTTCTAGATTGTAAATGAAATGATTGAAATGATTCTTCCTTTATTCATGAAAAGTGATCAGTTGGGCCTAAACTGCTCACTTTTCATAAACAAGGGTGATGTTTATGTACTACCTAAATAAAGTTGGTTTTATCTTTTTTCTTTACTAAGATTTTATTTCAGGCGTTTTAAGTATTTATTTTTTCCTATAGTAAAGATCTAAAGATGATCTAATAAATGTGCCAAAAAACTATACAAAGAAATTAACCCCGTTAATTTTAATGAATTTGAATGTTTTGTGTTGATTATTAAAAGACTGCTTTTACTTCTATGTTTTTGATAAAATTTTATTTAATTAAAACACATATAAAAGTCTGAGTGAAAATCTCTCTTCACCACAATAACTTTCATCATAACAACCCAAGTTGTCCAATTCCGGTTTTGGCGAGTTACTTAATCAAGTTTCTCCTTTTTAGAGCGATGTATATATGACAATAAATCGTCAGTGTCCCTAATACACTTGCCACACGATCGCCGGTCGGTCAATTAAGCCTTTTTGGAGCCGAGCTGATGAGAACATGGTTGATAAATTAGACTGGTGATTAGCCTCCAGATGGAGAATAATTACAAACGTCAATTACTTGATACCAGCCGATGATGGTGAATGACGGTGGGCCGCTTCGTTAGCGCCACCTCGCGGAGCGGCCGTGTCATTGTTGGACAACCCTTCCATTTAAAAATCTCAATAGAGCCAGGTGTAAGTACAATATTTTGTAAGCTAAATGCAATAGTTAAAATTAAATATAATCTTTGGTATCATTGTGTCACAGTCGTCATAAGTGGCAACTTGTCAAACATTAATATAGGGGTAGATTGTAAGGTTTAACGTAGGGTATTGTTAAATTCATGGTTCTGCAGTATACAAGTTTAAACATTGCTTACTGGTGCTCAATTTTGGAATTCCGTTATATAATACGAGTAATGATCAAATGAAGCTAAACTTTGATTACACCTTTAATTTTTATTGGGCTTTCCCAATTTAACACGGTGTAGTATTAAACACAGAAAAATGATCAATAAGAATTTATGTAATTAAAAGTTCAAGCACCGATAGATTTACGTTTGCTTAGCATATAAAAGGAAACGTAAGATTTGTTCCATATCTCTATTCTTTAATTAACATATCTATTTCTGTATTAAAAACTAATCCTAAATAAATATTATAATCTGAAATAATGAAAGACCCTCCTTTTTTATGAATATAGCTAAAAACTCAATCAATTTTGCTAACGTTTTACTCAATTTAATCATTCTGTGGAGGAATAATTTGTACAATAAATCTATTATTAAAATAGTTTTTTTTTTTTAATATACAGTCATATTGTCTTATAAATATTAATAATACCATTTAAAAAATGTTATAACCAAAAGTTAAGAAATAAATCGGTGAGTCGGTGGCGTAGTGGTTAGCGCGCCGGACTTCGGGACCATGGCAGCGATGTCGTGGGTTCGAATCCGCGTTCTGCCAGTGACTTTTATCAGTACCTTTCACCTTGTACTGTAGCGGCTCACCCCCTCACTTTGTCTAATACGATCCACGCACAGATCAAATAGTCTATGTGGACGGGGCAAAGTAAGGCAAAAAGAGGTCCGCCAACCTCTTTGAAAAAAAAAATCAACAATGCCAAGCCATAAGTGCGGAACAGTATGCAATGGTTCTATTAAAAAAGCTGAATCCACTTTACATGTGTCCAACTTCAATTTGGTAAATTAAAATAAAAATGTTGACAATTTATAGGTTATAGGTCACCCATAAAAAATGCAGGCACACAGAAGTTTCTAGAAGTCATCGTCGTTCTCACTCACATTAAACACTTCTTGGTTTTAGGCACATAAAGAAAACCAAAAAATAAATCGTACTCGAACACTCATTTTCAGCGAATTGTGTCATTTCTATTCAAACATATAACATTTGTCAAATGGCGAGCTCTCATTGGTATATAACCTGTATTTTAACGTAAAACTTCTATTAGTTTAGTATTATGCAATGAATTTGAATTTAGTTTAATAATATACCTTTTTATGATGTTACTTGTACTATTTATGCTTATTGCAATATTAATACACAAATGAAATTCCTTGTTTTTAACATAGTATAAATTTAATATAGCTTACGATTAATAATTATTATTGAATTTAAGTTATTTTTTCTGCTATTTAACCATTTTACACAATAGGTAACACGGGAACCCACCTAATACACCATGATAGCATTAATACACATCCCTACACGATAATTTCCGTCGCAAGATATCCTTACGATGATTAATTATTGTCTGATACAAATAAAGGGAAATGGAGCGCCTTGGGCTCCCTGCAAAAGGGCAAAGCCGCCGACTCGTGCTCTGATAAATGTAATAAATAACTCGCAGCTGCCCAGCGCTGACGAGGTGAGGGGTGGAATTCCTTGATTAGTCCGCATTGAAGTAAGGGCTGCCGCGTATTGCTCATGTAACTCTGACGTTTTATCAGAGCATGCTCTTCTTATCAGAACAGGATGAGGAGTTGAGCAGTGAGAACGCCGAACACCAATTAACTATGTAGTTACGTATGTTAAACTATGCGTGTGAGAAATAGTCGTGCTTCCTACATTACAAGGTGTTAAGTAAAATATTATATAGTGTTGGAATAAAGGAATGCTTTAATAAAGTGGAATAGTAAAACAGTTTTAAATTGAGATAGCTATATCGAAATGTTGAAACGGATTTATTTTTGTATTGAATGCCATTAAAGACATATTAATTAAAGCATCAAGATAAAGTCTAAATTAATATTCCAAAAGAATCTATACTTATTTAATACGCCAAGGATTTTTGTGTGTAGAGAAACCCTCCTACAGTTCTCAACCGATTTTTAAGTTTATTTGGTGTCATTTTGGTCTGTAGTTGTTTCCGCCAAAAATTAATGACAATCGGACTTAAAATAAGGGAGCTAACCAGAAATTAAACTTGGAATTTTCCCTTTAGAATAACATTGAGATTAATTTGAGAATTTTAAAAATCTGTTATCGTACAGCTGTAGTTTTTGGCGATCACTGATATTCACAATATTGGATTGGTCTGATGTCATAGAATTCAATGTAACTTTTGTATGGTATTAAAATAAATTGCTCGATTTCGAGAAACACTTGCAGTAGTAATAATGATTGTCAATTAAATAAAAGATAAGTTTATATCATATTGAAGCAGAGTCATGGAATGTATAAGGGAATTTAAGTGTAAGAAAACATTTGAAAATAATAAACCCACTACAATCTTTTAATAGTAGATTGGATTCAATTTTCATATATTTAGAGTCGATTTCCCTGTTTCTTATATTTTCTTCGTAAAGTATTTTTTGTCAGGTTTCAAGAAGAAGTTACATTGAAATTTCTCCAAATTTATTCAAGAATTTAAAAATGAGGTGGTCATTTGAATTTGATTTAAAACTTTTATTTGACCCTAAAAGTAGGCTACGCACCTCCAATGTTAACGTACACTCCAAATTAAATTCGTAATGTTCTTCAAGGGATAATTATTAGTTATAACAAATTAATTAAACATAAGGGAAAAGTAGTTTTATACACATCGTATACTTATGAGTATAATTCTTGAAGGCACGCTATTTAAGGAGTGGTGCTATTTTATTTTTAATTAGATTCTAGATGCACTTTGCTTAGATCATAAATATTTCAAGACGGATGATTAGGAATAAGATAAATTAAGATGAAAAGACACTAAACACAAATTTGGGGATTCAAGAATTAAAAATAAACAAATCACGGACATTCAGTAGAAAATGGATTTCATTATAAGCACCGTTAGTTTTACGAACTTAATTTTTGTTTTAATGTTATCTAACATTAATTCAACAGAAAAGTAATGTTCAATTCACTTACTTCGAAATCTACAAAATTATCACTTCTACTTGACGAAACGCAGGTTGCGCGCAGGTGCACAGCACATAATATGACACTGATAACGGTGTCAACAGTGATAAGCGGCAGGAAGCGCAGGTAACTGCAGGTGCCGGCCGCTAGGGTCGCTAGCGTCGCCTCCGCTCTCCGCTCCTCCTGTGCCTCTTGCCTCTCCTTCCTCCTCCAGTCTCTCTCCTCCGGCCGAGTGACGCGAGTGCCGCTCCTTCGCGTGTGTGTGTGTGATGTGGATCTGTGCTCGCAACTTATCATTGGATTAGTCGCATTACAGTGAGTTCTCAAACTGTAAATAATATTTTATAGTTTTAAAATTATTTAATAGTTAATTATTGTAGTACTTTAGATGGTTTTTTAATGATGTGTAATGTAAGGCATAAACTGTCTAATTGAATCTAATTATTGTGACATAGCTCTAGACGTAATCAATAATTCAGCTTAACTAACTTTTTTAGGACAAGACCTAATTGACAAAGCATCAAAATTGTAGATAAATTAGTTAAAACTCTGCCATAGAGTTTTTAGTTATTTTGCTGGAGTACGAAATGTGAAGAATTTAATTTGTTTATTGATTATCAGTTTTTTCTATAACAATCTGCATTAATTTGTGAACCTTTATTTGTCATATAGGCCTAAAGACAATTATATAGCGCTATATTTTAATTTCATGATGAATTAGACTTTAGATAACTATATATGAGCATAAAAAGGTATTACCTGTGCACTGTCAGGATTACTGACTGAGCGTAGGCAATTTGAACCTTTGCATGCTATACTGTATTAAAAAAACCGCGAGATTATTTAATTTTATACAAAATAATGAAATTCTAATTTATATACTCATTGAGTATTATTTAATGATATAATTGTACACTTATTTGAAAAATCCTGAAATTATAGGGTCTGAAGTTTTTCATTTGATAGAGACGACTTCAGTTATTACCATCGTTGAAGTCTCCACTGTTCTTGAAACAAACCGCACTTTACTCTTCTCAGAATGAAACATAAAAGTTACATTTATCTTAGTTTATAGACTACTGACCACTCTAGTACATGTATTAGTGAATGTAGGCTACAACAAGCCTGATTTGCATGGTAGTATAGTACTGAAGAGAGAGGAAAGACAAAACCAGAGAGGAGGAAGCGGCGAGCGAAGGTGAATGGACTTGGTCAGCTGATCTGCATCCCTCTCTCTCTCTCTCTCTCTCTCTCTCTCTCTCACTCCATCCCTCTAGCGCTATCAAATTTGATTACCCTTTGTTCAGGTGCCGGAAACCTTATTGTAAAAAGCCGGCTTCTTTGTTGTGTGTCAAATTAGGCTCCGGTTACGCGAACGTTACTTTCAGTAATTAAGCCTGAGATACTGATGTTTACTGCGAGCGCCTACAGAAGAGCAAAAAACGTCGTTATCTAATACATGTAAAACACCCTAGTTGAAATGTATAACACTGCGTTTAGCCCAATAATCTGGAATTAAAAATTGGAAATTTTCTAGAATTGCCCTTAATGTGGGAAGCCAATCTACCAATATAGGCTACTAGATAATCTAGTCGTCGATTATATCTTTTATCTTTCATCAAAATTTGATGATCTGGCTTCTTTTAATTTAGTTAAGCTAATGAATAATTTTATACAACTTTCGATATTAGTTACATACTCCCTTATCAAGAATAGAGTACAGCACTTTTCCACTAAGATACTTAAAGAGTTTGTGAGAGTTTTACTGCTTATTGCTAGTATGACGTGACTAAAATGTTTTTATACGTAAAGTCATGCCAGTCATATAAACAAGCAGAAACGGTCGTATACAGTATTGCTGTATGGAGGATGTCTTTATTGCCAGCTAGGGAAAAAGTCATTTAGGGAAGGTTACATTCTCACAGTGGTTTCTTGGTGTTCTATCGATCAACTGAAAAATTGTTTTCTTTTATTTAAGTGACGTATAACAGCTGATAGTGATGGGTTTATCATAACATTCACTAACCAACAAATCATCTCCAAAAAAAAAAAAAAAAAAAAAATGAAGCAAGGCACTTTTTTTGGTTATAGCAGTTGTCAAATTGAATGTTCCATAAGCGATATTCTGCGTATTAATTTACAGTATTATATAAAAAAGTATATCTTGGGCTAGTTGAAGAGTTTTAAAATATAATACAGTATTGCTAGATGTTACTAATTTAAGTAACATTGACCAACAATTACTTGTGTTGAATAAAATAATAGAAATTTTGTGAAATATGCTTTTAACAATGTATATTTTTTCACGTAAGCTTATCATTTTAGGCTTGGTATGAGGTGTCACGATTTCTTTCAAATATTTCCGATACTAGCGATGAATGTCTATGAATACCAGTAAGATTGATACACATATTGGTCAATGCCATGTTTATGCAATGTTAATGCAGCCTTTAAAACATTATTTTTACTTTTCCGAATAATTGTATGAATGCACACGGATCTCAAAAACGGCTCGAACGATTTTCTTCAAACTTCGCAAATACGATATTTTTTGCGAACTGTCAACTGTTGCTCAACTGTCTCGTAACTTGGTCATGGGATAAAAATAATATAAATACAGGTCTCAATGCCTGGCAAAATCTTATTTCTTTATAACCTTTAATTTAAATATAAAAAACTAACATTGGTAGGCTATTATGGAGTTAAAAATAAAAACAAAGATACAGTATAATGAAAACAGCTGATTCAACTGTCAAAGTGCACACCACGTGTTCCAGTATAAACACGTGGTTTTGCATGGCAGCCAGTTACTAAATTATTAAATGGTACTACTGTATAGTAAAAATAATTTAACATTTTTTAAATCTTACTTCATACTATTTAGTTATTAATGTTTAGATAAAAGTCATGTAAAACCATAAAACAACTAATCAATTTGTGGAATTGCATCGGAATTTAAAAACAAAATCATTAATAGGAAATATAATAACATTTGTTAATTAAATGATCAAAATCCATGTGTTATAGATTCAACATGAGTTTCAATAAATATGTACCAGAGAGCAGCACCACGATTGAAACAATCGGAAAGGCGAGTGAGCGGAGCGAACGGGCTCGTCTTGAACAAGAAATAAGCCTTTTGTACTGAGCATTTTAGCGCCCTATCTCTAACTGATTGAGCCCCACTCGATATACTCAACTT
The DNA here is from genome assembly GCA_030545055.2 of Neoaliturus tenellus. Lineage (NCBI taxonomy): Eukaryota > Metazoa > Arthropoda > Insecta > Hemiptera > Cicadellidae > Neoaliturus > Neoaliturus tenellus. The sequence goes on from CM061533.1 coordinate 266,432,686, forward strand.
ATTTTTAAAGTTGAGGCCCCACTTATTTCTAACCTATCACAGTATCTATCTAGCCATACCTTAACTTTTTGTGTGGAAATTTTAGATGGATTTTTGAAATAGTCCTACCTGACACGTACCGGAATTTATTTTAAAGTCAACCTTAAAAACCTATTTAATTTATAAACATACACTTAACAGAGTGTGTTATCTTAAACAAGTTTCAAAGTACACTATATCGATAATGATATTTAAAAAATGCAAATCACGTGATATGAAACGCCTGCTTAACGGAACAGCAGAGGGCATGCTGAATCGTGCGCCCTTGATCGGGGGCCAAGGCGGCCAGGTCGGCTAGGAGGTGCCACGCAACTACCGGTGCCAAGCGCCAAGGTGCCACGGTGCCAAGTGTGCGGGGGAGCCCGGACCGTTCTGTTTTGTCCGACCAGAACCGTATATGTGTCATTGTGACGGTCCGTACCGTTGACTCATTGCACGCCTGACCCCTGCTATTATTTTTCATTTAGGTTGCGCTCTGTTCATTCTCTATGTTAAGGAGGTCTTCCAAATGTTTGAAGCCGATGTGGGCTACCGTTAGCTTCACCATTTAACCCTTTGAACCTTTTAAACTTCCTGTTACTCGTATTATATTTGATTGACTTCTTAAACATACTCTTTTCATAATGTTACCAATGGAGAATCTATTGCTTTAGTTCAAGATGAGTAAGGTAATATTAGCCTAATTGTTGGTTTCAGCCTATAATAACTACTTTGCAACGGTTCCAAATGGTATACGATTTTTTGTTACAATTATTTTTATCAATACGCATATCTGACACATGCTGACAATTTCATTTCAACATTTTGTTGAGGAAAGGACACCAAATAACCAACTGCAATGTAAAACAGTTATGGGACACAGAAATGGGGACGAATAGGAACTAATTCTTGCAAGAAGAATATTTACAAAACTGAAGGGGATGTAAAAAAATAATATTACAATGTTATAACTCCAAAAAGTACTTTGCTGAACCGTTAGAGGGATTCAAATTATTTTAATCTATCATTGTAAAATATAGTTGATTAAACGGCACTCAGTAATCTACCATTTTTTTGCAATTGAAAAAAATATCAAACATTTGGACGATGAGACGCCACGATTTATCTTACAAATTCAAGTACAAATTATTTTACAATTACTAAATAATTTCATAACACTGATAGCAAGGAAAAAGTGTTGCTAGAACCATATCTCCCAACTGTATCTCGAGGTCCTCGTTTTTTATGAGGTCGTGTGTTGGTTTCTCGCCCAGACCGATCCATTTTCGCCACTCCGCCAGTTTTTGCGGCTCGAACTGTTAGTTTGGATCATGAAACGCGCTCGTTATCGTTGAAAACGAGACCGTGGAAGCATCAAGATAGACGACAGACAGCGGAGTGCGCATGCGCGCCATGGGAACTGGCGCACAGACACAAGGTACAAACTGGAATCGGGATAACACTGTCTAGAGACAGTCAACAGCTGTATAGACCATAATGGTGATTTGGGGGCGTGTTGTTATTAAAAGCACATCATCCAACAATGGCGGGCCGAGGTTCGAGCCTTGTCGGGCGATGTTCGTGTGGTTATTGTCCTCTTGTCCGGGGGTCACGAATTCTGGTCGATCGAGGTCACTGGGGCATTTAATGGACGTCTGAAACTTTGATGAAGGGGTTGAGTTGTTTTGCTCTAGTGTTACAACTAATATTAACCTTAATTTAATGGACTTTCCACAGTACAGGAAAAACGGATACAATCAATTACGCAGTTTGTCACCAGTTGGTTTTATTATTAGACTCCGAAATATGATTGTTGACCTTGTCAAAAATGTTATGAAAGCTTTATTTTTAGGGAAACTGATTTATTTTAAATAGCATTTAAAAATCTTTAAGACCTCTTAACAGGAGAAACTAAACAGCACATGTGATTCAAAGTCCCCAATTTTATCTTCCGAGGTTATTAAGTTATGTTGAACATTATTACCTGACAGCCACATCAGCCATAGTGTAATGCTCGTCGTAAGAATGAATTCCCAGCGCCTCAGTCACCCATCAATATGCCTGGCAGGCGCAGGACACATTAGTATGAGTCAGCTGTTCTAGGAAACGATGACGTCAAGGGTTCCGTTCCGGGTCCTGGAAGACCCTACTTCATCCCACCATATCTGGCTGCACCATATGATGTCGTTTGTTATTAATTTTAAGTATTTAACATGGCAAGCAGTCTCACAAATATTGACTCTTGTACTAAGGAAGGTCCTGATTTGGAATTAATATACCTTTTCTTGGAAAATCTCTAATTAACTACGGTGTTATGTATTTATTAGATGTAAAAATGTCTGGTATATCTATAGTCACTACATTAATCTTAAGTTGTAAAAATTCCTTTCATACTTAAAGCTTTGATCCAAAGTAATATTTTGATAAATGGTCTACAACTTCAAGTCTAAAACTCAACAAAAAATAAGTTAGAATCAGCATGAATACGATTTAGAGGGAGCGAACACCATAGTGTTAATTTGTTCAAAGAACTGCATACATAACATTTTTGTTCTTTTGGAGCCTCCGACAATGTCTAGAGGGATTCTTTTTGTGGGAGTCCAAAACTGTAAGATACTAGACAGGACGACAGGATCAATGTACGACCGTAGTAACGGTGGCTACTGCAGCAAGGTGTAGGAGTATCGGAGGTGACCAAACCTGTACCGGAAGTGCACCTGACGGGACCGGAAGTGGCGGTGTGACGGTCGAGCGATCTCCGCCTCTGGAACCTCCTCCGCGTCGGCCAGCTCCTCAACATCACATACGGCAGACCATCAAAGAAGAGATCCAAGAATATGGATTCTGTTGAGCGTTAAATGCTCAATTTAAAAAATATATGCGGATTAAATTTTGATTGTGTTTTCATTGAATCTATGTATGGTCAAAATAATTCCTTCCATCCGAAACAGAGAGTCAATTATTATCTAAAGTTAATTTTAATTTCTGAAACTCTACGCAGTATTGGACTGACCATTAGTTGGTAAACAATTTATGACATACTTCAATTTTACTATAAAAATCTTTAAGTATATTTTTATAAGAAAACGATCACAGCGTATAAGTATTGGACGTTTTTAATGGTTATCTTTTTATTTACTAAATGTTTAAATTACAGAAGTGTACATACCGGTAAATGTAAAAATTCTTTTGCGTAACAAACTACTTAATTAGATCTCTTTGTCCATTATTCAGTTAGATTTTATCTTCCATTGTAGAAATATCATTAACTGGGCTTTGCCATAGACTTATGAAATGGTAGGTGGAAATCGTACTTCCAAATGAACCATAAAAATACTTCAGTTTCACATACTCAATGCATTTTGCATAAAAACATAAAAATAAAATGAGGTTTAAAACGAGATTTTTCATTTAGCACGATGTCAATATTTCAAATTCATTATTTTATTTTTATATTGACATATATTTAAATGCGTTTATCATTATCATCTGTGTATATGACAAAATAAACAATTATCTTTACGCTTACAACATAAAATCCCGTCTCCCTCACCCATGGTATTTGATTTAACCATAAAAATACCGACCGCTTCTAACACAACAACTACTTCCTTTTCGATTTTGTTGTTTAATATTTTTTCCTCTCGGAGGGTTATTAACTTCCCTGTGTTTTGCACCATAATCGCTAAAGTAATGAGAAAACACCGCCTGGAAGTTACGACAATCCACGCTATATACCCACTATATATGCAAATAGAATGGGTACTAAACATCCTAGGTATCATACATTGGCTTTCAGTAGTTTTACAGAAAATGTTGGGAAGTTAGACAACTATAAACCTAGGAGCACGCAAGACTGGTCACGGAGTTTTATAATGTAAAGGAATTTGTTGGTTGTAAGAAACTCTGAACACGCTTACTTAAATCTTTTTTGTGACTTAAAAATATGCTAATTAATGGTCAAAATGTTAGAGCAACTTATACATATTGAAGCCTAATTCCTGAACCTGAAGATGTTTCTTAAGGACTTTTACTTTGATGATACTTAATCAGAAAGAAGCTTTTGTTGAAAACAGCGGTAAAGAGTGAAACTCATTCTCCCTCTCGACCACAAGACATTTCCCATCTCGTGAAATAGAATCCTCACTGATGATACTTCCTGGTGGTATCATCATTATAGACTGGTCTTATTGCAGTAATGTTATTTTTCTTAAAAGTATGGGAATTGAATTACAGTGTCATTAGGCCTAAAACTTTCTCTTTCTTGATGAATACCAAAAGCTTGATACGAAAAAAAATATCTAAGGGTTTTTATAACTAGCTTGATCCGGTGCAATTTTCAGTAATAAATCAGCCATTTATTTAACGGAGAAGTATTCATATCCAGCAGTTTATCCGTATTAGTGCATCAACTCATTTGATATTTACAATGTAATAGTAATATCAACACCGAAACGGTCTTGTAATAGGGTTTACATGGCAATTATCACGTGAATTAAGCTCTGCAATTGGTAATGTACATCAAACCAATTAAGTTAGACTAAGCTAAAGTACAGTAGTACAAATTCAACTATTTTTAAAAATTCTTTCTTTTAAACTTTTTTAATTCTTAGAATAGAAATAGAACAAACATAGATTATTAATATTCAAAAGGAAATTTTTACTAAACCTCGTCGCTAGCAGGGGTTTTTCCGATGAAATCAAGGAAACCAACCGATTCTAGGGACAATATACCAGGTCCGTTTAAAATATTTACTTAAGTTTATTGTAACTTTATTTTACATTAAATATTTTGAATTTAGTTGGACATGGATAGGCAAATTAAATACACATTGGAGAAACCGTAAACTGTAAAAAAAAAAAAAAAAACTCCACCCATCACGGTCATGATAAAATATAAATTCCAGGTTGTCAAAATAATTAAAATGTCAAATGGAAAATGGCATTGACAAGGAGTCTACGATGAGAAAAAGAGAAGAGCACCGAGTGGAAGGTCAGTGATGCGGTGATGAAGAAGACGAGATGACACCGCTGCCATGTAGGGAAGTGTTCCATCAGCGGCCGCTAATCAGCTGTAATCCGGCGCGAAACGGCGGTTTTGGCGGGAAAGGAGAGAGCAGTTAACTGGATTATTCAGTGTGGACCGTAACTGCACCGGAGTGGCCCGAGATGTAGGGCGAACTGTGAAACTGGCACATAAACCCATAAGCCTCCGCTCCCGGAGTGAGGAGAGTGAGGAGTGTCGTGTGATGACGGCGACCATCAGCATCACCAACGGAAGTGGTGCTGGGGAGATTATAGCGTGGGATTGGCAACCCTGCGATGTTGCAAACTAAATACTGGACATACAGTTAGCTGCTGGAAAGTAAGAAGCAGTGCCATTTTCTCAGACTATGTTTGAAATTAATTATACTATAGTTTGAATACATTGAGGTGGACGTAAATTCACGTTGTTTGAATGGTAGAGATTATTGTCAATAATAAGTGTGAGGTTGTTACACAAGAGACAATTCACGTTTAATTTGAAGAATAGTTTTTGTTTTAAAAAAATATGTTAGATTATAAAAATATATGGGTACAAAATTAAGGAAAATTGTTAAAGCTTATGAATTAACAACAGATAACGTAATATTCAATTCATCAATTCATCAGTTAATAGTATTCAATTTAAAAATGTTGTTATTCCATAAATTGTTGAACATCTTCTGTTCTAAAACAGAAGACGTTTAAAAAATTGTTCACCACGAAAAATAAATAAAATCACCTAACAGCAACAAATTATGATTACTGAGCATCTTAATTCATGAATTTTGGTACCGTAAATTAAGTTGAGTCGAGTCCAGGCTTTAGTTTTATTAATGTTCAATATTTCCACTTTCCCTTAAAAGCTTAAAAAAGCAAGGGGGGAAAGCTTTTTCTTTGTTTAATACATTATTGTAAGACATTAAAAAGAGAGATTTAGTGTATTCGGAGAACGCGTTTGTTTATTTTCCCTGGTGTACGAATTTTGAAAGTGTTATGGTCCAGAACAAAACATGTTCTAACAAACATGTAAAAAAACAAAAATTTGAAACTTAATAAACTTTTCTTCATTGATAAGTCTTAACAAACTATTTTCCTTTGTTAAAACAAAAACAAAAAAAACTTCCAAATGAACAACACATTAGTATTGAACGTTTTTAATGGTTATCTTTTTATTTACTAACAATAGTGTAAATATATTTTTAAATTTGTACACCCTTTCCTTTTCAGAATCTAACATGCTTTTTGAAAAAATCAGCTTTTCTTTAACTTAGACTTTAATTGACTCTTAATCACTGATTAAATTGTAACACCCATTTGATTATTGTTGACATCATAATCCTTGAGTGAGTACTAAAAGTCCTAATATATTCCAAGCTATAGTTTTATTATTGTTCAATATTGTTTTCACTTTCCCGTTCGATAAAATCACTTGCTGATTTTAATACATTTTTGAAAAGGCGGAGAAAAAATTATCTTTGTTTATTTGAAAGAACACGTTCCTTGTTCCTTCCATGTGTTAAATTACTTTCAAACAGCCAAAGTATGCATCTAAATCTACAGTAGGTTGCTTTGGGCAATAACGGTTCTGTTCTAGGCTTAACAATGCTTCAGTCTTTACAATAGTCGCCGCGCCGTCTTTATCCTTGCTGTCTCTCTACTTGACCTCTTTCGGTCACCATTTAAAGAAATAAAAAAGGAATAACTTGGAAGTACGCCTGATAACTGAAGGAGTTTTTAATTTCGCGACTTTCTCTTGAAGTAGTAAACTTGCCGAGTCAACTGCCTCTTTGGTGCAATGGTGGGTTATAAAACTTACAACACCACAATTAACTCTTGCGGTTTTCATTGATACAGGTAATTTTGTCAAGCTATAGTTTCTTGCAGCAATAGCTTTTATTTACTAAACGATACCCCAACCATTTTAAAACACTATCTAAATAATTAACTAAGTAATCCATAATCTTTTCCACATATTTAAGAAAAGTATAAATTTTAATGTGTAAGGTATTTACAACATTGGTCTATTTAATCCTAAATAATTTTAAAGCACAAAACGCATCTATTCAACAAACTGACCCACATTTAAAATCCTTTGGCCAGTCGTCATTGTATTATGTATACAAAACAGGTTTTGTGTATACAGCAGGTACATTGTGTTTTTTTGTATACAGGTACACACACAGGCATTGTGTGTGTACGTAGCAGGAATGTGACATATCAAGGCCTCAGATGGTTTAGCTGTAGGCCTACTGCAGCTCTGACTGCCGCTCAACATGTTCCACCGGTCCTTCACTTTCATTGTTCAGTTACTGTAAAAGGAACTGGACGGCAATGGTTTACATGGGTTTCCTGAATTGTTAAGTGATAAAAAAACTCAGATTATACATTACTTATATTGGTATGATTGTAATTTTTTTACACCAGCTTATTTTTTCACAAAGACTTTTTATACGAGTAATTTATTTGTGACTAAGCATCCGATATCATGGTGACTGCAATTTATAATTAGACAAAAAGCAATTTGAAACTCTTAATGCTACAAATACAGTCTGTTAACCGTTTGCAAAAATTAATGTTATTCTTAATATAACTTATTTTTGAAAAAGATCTTTAATTACCAGCGTACGCACATTAGGTTATTTCCATGCCTAAGACATTTACACAAACAAACAATTTTTATATGGATATTTACCGACGGTGTAGACTTGTACGTAGATTAATACTCGATTGTTGAGGGGAAAATATGGAAAAGGGAAAATTTTATAGTTTTAAATCCTGAACCATACAACATAAACTGAAGCTAAACCATAAAATAACACAACCAACAGTTTTTAAAGGTAGTTTTCAATTGAAGTACTGTACTTTGTTGAAGCCCATTTTATAACACTGAAATTATTAAAGCAATATTTCGCGTAAAAGCACTACTATTTTGTCTATTTCCTAAGTTATGGCGACCAATGAATTCCTAACCAAATCCCTTTATAGTGGAGTGCCCGCTCATTGATATCCCAGTCGGGTGCGCTGCTCCAATACTCCCCGTATGGGCAGTTTCGGCCGTAAAGCAGATAGGAGGCGTGATAGCTCCCCGGTATATGGTACGGTACTCCCACCTGTAATGTCGGGTAGCGCCTCGCCGCGGGGGACTGCATGGACTCCATACTCGGGTAGTTGCTTGGTTGCCGGACGATATGACACAAGCCGGTCACCCACTGGGTGCCACCTTTTATGTCCTTCATGTTCACGTAGGCAGTCAAATAGCTTAATTGTGATTCCGCTAACGTCGGTGGCAGATAGAGCCACTGTGGTGTTATTGTGTGCTAAATGTATAAGTACTACTATTGTAAGTTTCGTGTGATCAAATTACAATTTGGAATTAACAAATTGTGTATTACATGAAGTAATTATTTCTAACGGGTTTCAGTGTAAAAACATACAAAAATGAAATATTTATTTTAAAAATTCGTTGGCTTATCTTACGTTATCTTGCAATGAAGAACAGTGGCCATGCACTTTTCCCTGACATATATAGTTGACACATTCGTTACTTTTAATAATCGCGTTATTATTGTCATCAGTTATTGTGGAATTGGACTTTGAAATAATTATAAATATACTCGTAGTAGGGGTGCATGTACGAAGCAACCATTAGTTTTAAGAAATGAGGGAGAAACCGCTTTCACAAAAAACCTATGTATAATTTTTATGAGGAAAAATTATATCAGATTACCAGTGGTAAAACATTTTCCTATTATTAATTAAAAACTCGCCTTCTCAACGTTTCCTCCCTTAATTAATGAAACCTGTATAACGGTCATTACAACTACTAAAAAGTCATTTCTTTTTAACACAGACATAAAAATTTGTTTGCAAAAATACTTCTATCATAGAATTTGAAACACTCGGTGCTAATCTGAACGCATCCGTCTGCAACTGTCTCCCAACGTCACATCCGGTTGGCAGCAATGTTGCTAGGTGACTTCCATGACTGAACCCATCAGCTCAGCCAGCAGCTGGGCAGCTCTCACTGCGATACTTATCTGCTAAGTGCTCAACGGCAACTTGATGTGGCCCTGCCGGTTGGAACTCAGAAATCTCACATCAGTTCTACTCCGACAGCATTTGTTGGGGTCTCACCAACTTGACTAACTTTAATGTCGAAGATTTGAGACCCTTAGAAAAAGGTTCAAGATTATACTGACAAATGAATCAGTTGGTATTTGTCAGCAACAAAGCTACAAAACATCATCACACTCATTAAATTGACGGTTCCATTGTATTTACCTTAAAACATGTATCAGACTGAATCGCTGTTTTTATCGAGTATATTGTTGTCAAATGAATTTTTTTAACTTCTTAAAATTATCCTATTTTAGATGAAAAACTCAGTGGTGATGAAATAAATAAGTAACAAATAGCTGACAGAAGATGTTCCATACGTATACATTTGAAACTTGTAAACAGACACAATTTTCACGGTTCAAAATCTACATATTGAATTGTAATCTTAAAGTATAATAGTAGGGCCTAACTTATTAAAAGGCAACTTGTAAATAGATGTACATATTTCTCTTGCTTTACCCATAGGACCAATGCTAATTAATTATTATAAACATATTCTGTTTGTTTCTAACACATGAACATTAAATTCCAACATGAAATTGTGTCGTTCATATTAAAGGGGAGAAATTACTAATGGTTCATACTGAGCATAACAATTGAAATAGATCATTCTGATTCTAAAAAGTGTTCTAAAGGTTTTAATACTATGATATCAGGTTTTAATAATATGAATATCATTTAAAATTCTGAACAATCCTTTCTTGATCGTTAGAGGGTTTTCTCAAAATTACACATGGAACATTCTGCTCTATTGAAAAGAAGTGAATGATTAATTTCAATGTTAATAAAATGTTTTCTAAAAAAACGTTCGAATTTATGTGTAAAAAAATCTTTTTGAAACTCTTTAACTGAGCTCTTTTAAATTGATTGGAGTGTCTTAGAAAAATCTTTTCGTGAGAAAAGTTTTACAACAGGAAAATACCACCTTTTAGAGTAAACCCCGTTGCTTTTGTTCTATTGATATTCCAAAGCCCATTTTTCCCCAGGGGCTGCTGGGAGTTGCGTGATCGCAGATAAGTCAGGAAGTGTGATTGTAGAGGACAGTCGCCCGGGGCGGCGGCCAAGGCTACGGCCGTCCCGAGCTCTGATACACGCCAGGGCTCGGACCTACGCTAGAGCTGTTATTATGTTGACATCTCTGTCATGACACGCATTGTTATTTTACTACAGTAAATTACCCTCAAATAATGGTCTTATAAAGTGCAATTATGAAATGAAATGTTGCATATGAAAAGAGGACACTATTGAGTCAAAAATATTACAAAAGCCAAGGCAAATCTGTTTTTGGTAAAACATATATATATATATACTGTATATATTCCTCCAATGTAGCGTAAGATCAACCACTTTTTCCGCAGGGTATTCTACCCTATTTAAAAAAAATAATAAACCAAAATGGCTCCTATCTGTATGCCGAATGTTATTCACCAATTACGATTTATCGATAGATAACAGGTTATAAGAGTTAAGTTGTTTAAATTATTTTTAATAATATACGTGTAGGCGTAATTAAAAAAAATTAATTGTTGAAGACTATTGAATTAATTGTTTTTGTACGGATTAATTTTTTTCTCAAAGAAAGCTGAACTAACCTCACTCAATTTAAACCAAAGTTTAAACCAAGCCAGATTATCCCAATTCATCGTTAATTTTAATCAAAGTAACATTAGCTATGAACAAATACGTTACAAAGCAGAATAGCCCTTTCTAATGGTGAAAAGTAAAACGCGCCTATGTAGGCCCTATATGGTAAATCAATCACACGTATACGTAGGAATAACAACATACAAGGAGTGTTATAAAATTGACAATATAACGACCAATGAGGCAACACAGAGTAAATATCACGACTACCGTGTAACTATTGGAGATAGGATCTTGCATACGGATAACTAGGGCTAGTTGGGCAACTGCGCACCAGGGGCGCTAGTGTGCCAGTGATATCTCTGTATCAAATAGCCACCTAGGCGGGGATAAGCGTTATAATATAGGCGATTAACATACACCATAATTGACGAGACCGGGATAATCTTATGCTTATTAGTTGAGTCCTACTTGTGCAACACACTCGATTTCAGGTTATAAAAAACCAAATATATTAGGTTTATAATTTTAAAATAACATGACCAAATATAGTGCTGCATTAGACTAATGGTAAAAAGTGAAATCATATTTTGATCATGGTTATTTCGTCTTCGTTTTAAAAATCGACCATCACCACTCTTAAACATTATTTACCAACAAAACCATTTTAGTCTAGACAACCAATTGTAAAAAATTTGTACAAAAAAACTGTTATACTATTCTTTAAATTTTCAAAATTTAGGTGTGGAAACATCACACAGGGCAGTTGAAATATAATGCTCTACCGTAATAATATTTTTTATATGTAACTATTTTATTAATTTATTTCGTTTAGCTCGTCTGTTTAGAGACTAATTAGTACGTTTAAAGAGAAAATCGTAAAATTATAATGAATGTTTTACAACCTATTTGGATTTATTATTCTTTTTATAGGATATAGTTGAAAGTAATTTTACGCAAGAATGAATTATATGGTTGGCGCCAAGGAAACTGGAAGAATGCGGTCTTTAAAATTGCTGAATAAATAATAAAAGTACACTCAATACTCAGTAATAAGCAACAGAACTCTGAATTGTTACTAATAACTTGTCTTTTCCCATTTATTGGCCTCAAGTAAAGAGAAACTTTACTGAGACATCGTAGAAATGAATCTACATGAATGAATTGTTATGTTAAGTTTATGTGACTATTAAAACTTTCCAATATAAATAGTAGTTTTACTGCATATATCACAGCAGTTTATTTCACAGGTACATTTTAAAATATCTGCAATATGGCTATAATGTTCAAAACCCTCTAGAAAAATCTCGAAAAAGTTCCCGCACTGAGTTTTGTCTACACACAATCCCTAAACAGTCGATAGTATCAAAGTTTAACCATTTCTAGTGATCGCTAGCAGGACAATAGATATCCTAGACAAACGTTTAGTACTGTAATTGAATGGCGGTGAGAACCAGGCCGGGAATGGGAAGGGCCGCGCGTCGGCGTCGAGTCGGTGATTCCACAAGAATGGCTGTGTTCTGTTCAGCTGATGTTTCGAAACGAACCTTGGTCAAATCCGCTCCCACAATTGCTATTCGGGCCTTCGCCTACCTTGACTTCTATTTCCTTGACGACTTACCGAAGCAAATGTTCTAAATAACAAATTAGGTGTTTCGATGAGTGATTAAACCATTGGTTGGTGTTTTCATATACGAGTAAACGTCTAAAAAATTACAAAATATCTTATCTTATTATATTTATTATTATATCCTATACTATAATACGAGCAATGTCTGAAGGGATGTGTTTTCCACGATCTCGAAATCTAGCGGGTAGATTATGCTTAAACTTTGTATTTAAGAGTGTTATGGCCCAAAAATCATTATGAAAATTTCTAAATTGGAAAAAAAAATCTGCTGATTGTATATATAAACCTATGTGTTACACCTTTAACGTGTAGTTATACTTATAAGGAAAATTATACCAAAGTGCAGCACCCTTCGGCCTTGCGAGTGAGCGGAGGGAACGAGCTTTGTGTGAGAACGAAATTAATAATTTTACCGAGCTTAAGCTTGGTCCCCCTGGTACTTACTTATTACTTAACAATTGCACAAACGAGTTAGATTGAAATATTGCTATTTGATTTCTCAAGATTGTCCGGCTGCATAAAATCTTTTGGCAATTCTTTGGATGTTCAATAGAAGATGGCGGATGGTGATGTTTGATTTTGTGTAACAGTCAGATTTTAGTAATTTTCGGGTGTAAATATTTGACGTAAGTACAGCAAGTGGTATTTTAAAAAACAGTAAAAATGGGGAAAGGTACCGTGAAAGATAAATCGGAACGAAACTCTAAAAGTGAGACAGAAAATGACGAACTTCTTAGCGAAGGGTTAGCTGACGAAACCAGTTCTCCTTGCGCCATTTGTGAAGTGATTATTCCAAGTGATGGTATCGGTTTATATTGTGATGGCTTTTGCAAATCATGGTACCACCCGAACTGTGTAAAGGTGGATATAAATAGTTATGAGATGATAAATAAATTGTCTAACTGTGTGAAATGGTACTGTGAAAGTTGTCTACAGAAAGTAAGTAGGTTAATAAGAAGTGCTGGTGACATTGAGGAATATATTTCTCTACATTCTACTGTTACTAAATTAGTAAATACTGTCAATGATCTTTTATTGCAAAATGCTAGAGTAATTAAATGTAACGAGGAAGCTGTGAAGACTATTAATTCTAATATTATTGCAAAAATTGGACGAACTAGGGCTGAAGGTAAACAGACGACAAGCACTGGTTTTCAAAGTGCAGAGAGTAAGAAAAACGAACAGACTAAGAGAAAAATGACCAGTATAACCTGTGATACCGCCACAAGTCTGGCTGCAGACGTAAATCAGACGGAAAAAAGCTATGCACTGGCCGCTCAGGACAATACCAAAGGCATTGCGAGCAATGACTTGGAGTTTTCGAAGGACAATGATGAAGTTGTACAGGAAAATTTGTGTAATGGTGAAAAATCTTTTGTGAATGAGCATATGTCTGAAAATGGAGAAGTGCCTAATGGAGATGAATTTATGAAAAGTGATGATAGAACTGTGTTAAATAAAGAGAAGTGGGACATTCCTAGAGGGAGAAGATATAGAAATAGAAATTACAACCGGGAAAAAGAAATCAACAGTGAAAGGAAACTTGTAGGACAAAACGGACCTACTAGGCCTAAATTTAATAAACCAATATTCGGAAGGTCAAAGGAAAATCAAGGACTGGAGGCTGCTGCTCGGCATTCTTGGCTTTTTATTTCCAGGTTGAAGCCATCGGTGGATGGGGAAACAGTCAAGCAACATGTAAAGTCTGTATGTGACGATGATCCAGAGGTGGTATGTGAAAAGCTGCCCACGAAATACAATAGCTACGCTTCATTCAAGGTAGGATGCAAACCTATTTTTGTAGATAAGCTGTTAAAAGAAGAAGCTTGGCCAGAAGGCGTTTTGGTGTGTAATTATATACCCTCTAGAAATAGATTAGATAGGGCCAGGCCTCAAGCCTTTTCAGATAGGCGTGAGTTTTTTCCGCACATGGATGAAACTAGGTCCAGACAAGGGACTCAAAAAAACTAGTCTCAGATCTTAGTCTCAGTATGATAGAAACTTGCAAGAATGATGTAAATATAGGCCTAGGCCTAGTTGTAAATAATAATGTACAAGTTGTAGTTGTAAATAATTATGTGAATAGTAATCATATTAGGGCCAAGAAAGATACTGCCTTACGTATTAGTTTTTTGAATATCAGATCTATTTTTAATAAAATTGATGAACTAGAAGTGGAGATTAATGAAATTGAACCAGATATTCTTACTTTTGCGGAAACTTGGCTGAACAATGATAAAAATAAGAGTTTCAAGATAGATGGATACTGTCGGATTGCTGATGCTTGTAGAGAAAACTCCTGGGGAGGGGGAGTGGCGATAATGGCCAAGAAAAATTTAGATATTAAGTATTATCCATTAGATATTAAGAATTGTATGGTTGAAGGAACCTTTGAAGGCACCGCTTGCACTTTTTTGGTAAATAAGTACAAATTTGTTCTATTAGTGATATATCGTCCTCCCTATAGGGGTAATTTTTATGATTTTGTTGAAATATTGAAGGATGTTCTCAATCAAATATCAGTTATGAATCTTCCTTTGGTGATATGTGGAGATATGAATATTGATGGAATTGAAGACTCAAATTTTAGTAGATGTTTTTTTGATGTAATGGACTCACATGAGCTTAAGAGTGTTTTAAAAATCGTTACTAGGTTGTCGAGAAACTCTGAAGGTACACAAATTGATTATTTTATTGTGAACACAGAAATAAATGTTGATCTCTATTGTGGTATGGAAACCCCCATGTCCGACCATAAATGGTTACTCTTAGACATTTTGGTCGACACTGCCAAGGATATGTGTATTAAGGTTGAGAAGCGGAAAATTAAGAAAAGTGGAATTGATGAATTTCTTATTCGTCTGAAAAATGAAGAGTTACCAAAAGAGGGTGATACGAGATCGGTTGATGATTTATTTAAGGATTTCTATGATAGTTTTAGGTATTGTTTTGTTGTATGTTTTCCATTGACACTTGTCAAGATTAAAGAAGAAAATAACTCAAACTGGATCAATGACGATATTGATGCATCTAGAGTAAAACTGAAAGATCTTTATTGGAGAACTCGATTCACAGATGACGAGTTGGTAAAATTAAATTATGATCGAGCCAAGAAAGAACATTCCCATCTAGTAACCTCTTCGAAGAAGGAATACTATAGGAGTAAAATAAGTAACTCAAAAAATGTAAGCAGAGAATCATGGAGGGTGGTACATAGCCTGACTAAGGACACATTTTTACATTCAAACTTGGAACTTAAGGTGGATAACGCAAAGGTCTGCAACCCGGTAAATGTGGCAAACATTTTCAACGATTACTTTCACGAGGAGGTTCAAAAACTTGTGGGAGGTGACACTGTGGTGATGGAGGAGCGGGACGCTGTATCGGAAGATATTCACAAATTCACTTTGGAACCGACAAATGAACAAGAGATATTAGATATAATAAATAAAGTTTGTAATAAGACTAGTGCTGGAGTGGACGACATTCCTTGTAATCTGTTGAAGTCCTCGGCAGATGTGGTTGCAAAACCGCTATCAGTTATAATTAATAAGTCTTTTGGTGAGGGGAAATTTCCTGACCTGATTAAAACATCAAAGATAATTCCTATTCATAAGAAGAATGACAAATATGTGGCTAGTAACTACCGACCGGTAGCAGTTCAATCCGTATTTTCTAAGATTATAGAAGTAGCATATTTAAATAGATTAATCCCTTTTCTTGAACAAAACAGCTTATTAATTAAAAATCAGTTTGGCTTTCGGAAAAATAAAGCTACAGCGGATGCAGTGTTTTCACTTCTCACTGCGGTGCACAGCGGCGTGGACTGCTCGGATGAAGTCTATGGACTGTTCTACGACATGACAAAGGCGTTTGACTGCCTGCATCACGGTATCTTGAGAAAAAAATTAATTGGATTAAATATATTAGGTAAGCCTTTGGAATGGATCATGTCTTTTCTCAGGGATAGATCTCAATTGGTGTCAGTGAAGCACATGGGTGATGACAAAGTTATCAGGCAGGTCCGCTCAAATATCCAGCATAATATAAACACAGGCGTGCCGCAAGGATCACATATGGGTCCTGTAATTTTCCTAATTTTTATGAACGATCTACCTGAGGTGGTGCAGGAGGGGGAGCTGTGGCTTTTTGCTGACGATGTGTGTCAATTGGTAACCGATATGGACATAAATAGTGCAATAGAAAAAACTCAATCAGGTATTGACCAAATGAGCGAATGGTGTAATGATAATAGACTTGTTTTGAACCAGGGAAAAACGTGCTTATTGCATTTTTATAATACCAAATCACATAACTTCAGTCCACGACTTAAAATTGGAAATAAGCATTTAGAGGTGAATGATGAAGTAAAATACCTTGGAGTTCAAATTAGTAGTAACCTGAGGTGGTCTACCCAGGTTGATCATGTGGTGAGTCGTTTGGCTGTGGTTTGTTGTCTGATGCGTAGACTGCAGAGGATAGTTGATATAGATGTCCTGATGAAAGTATACTACGGTTGCTTTCATAGTGTAATGACATATGGTATCATATTCTGGGGAAACTGTTCAGAAGCAAAACGAGTGTTCTTGCTCCAAAAAAGGATTGTTCGAATTATGACCAGATCTCACTACCTTGAGCATTGCAGGCCATTATTTAAGAATCTAAAAATCCTTACTCTAACCTCGGTATTTATATTGGAATCTGCTGCCTTGGTCCTGAAGCACCCGGAATCTTTTAAAAGGAATCATGAAATCCATAAATACAACACTAGACAGAAAAATAAAGTGCACGTTAATAGACACAGAACAGCTCTGGCTCAATCCGGCCCACACTACTTTTCAAGCAGAATCTACAACCACCTACCGGAAGAGATACGAAGACACAGCAAACCCTTGGAATTTAGAAAGAGACTTAAAAACTACCTCTTAGAAAACCCATTCTACTCTTTGGAGGAATTCTGGGAAGAAAAATAACAAGAAAAGAAAAAAATTGACGACCACGGCCTCACAGCTTCCAGGCTTCCTCACCTACAAGTATACAAGTAAGTAAGTATAATGTATCCTATATATACCTCTGAAATTGTTTAACTGTAAAATTAACAATTCATACTTCATCACACATATTAAAAGTATACTTACTCTCATTTAAATATGAAAATTAAGGTATTATAAATAATTGCAATTTTTAATTAGAAGACTTCATGATATTAAAAACTTTACGATCATGCTTTTAACCTTAGTTCTTGCTTTTAATTTACGTCTTAGTAGACTAAAACATTAATTATGAGGCATATTCGTTGGTCGAAGTCCAAGAGCTGTCTGCAATATTTATCTGCAGAGAGCCCACAGCGCCCTGTACCCAGATTTATGAGTGAGATAGCCGCTATGATCCATGACCCGGTCCGATCCAAGTCGGTAACCTCCTGCCTGTCGGGTCTGATATATTAACTGGAGCATCTAATAAACACGGAACATACTTCTAATATATTGGCCAGGAGGAATATGAACTAGCACAGACAAAATACTGACCACAGACTAAAATGTGTCTACATTTTATACAGAGGACCTTGAAAAATCAATAAGACAATACAAGCTAAACCTGACGGCCAGTGAGCGTAGCGAACAAGCTTACCTAAAGGTCAAAACATTCTTCAGGGTTTTGTTTGTTTGTTTT
The DNA here is from genome assembly GCA_030545055.2 of Neoaliturus tenellus. Classification (NCBI taxonomy): domain Eukaryota; kingdom Metazoa; phylum Arthropoda; class Insecta; order Hemiptera; family Cicadellidae; genus Neoaliturus; species Neoaliturus tenellus. The sequence continues at coordinate 266,450,735 of CM061533.1, forward strand.
GGTGTATTGACGCTAGTGACATTTTGAACGTTTTGACGGGGAACGGTTGCATTGCAAAGCAAGCCCGGTAAGCTAGTTATTAATACAAAAGAAGATAAACTGTTTGATTAATTTTCTTTTGGATTCTAATTTAATATAAAAGAAAATGAGGCATTTGAAGAATTTTTCGGGAGCCCATTCGTTGTTAAATAATATTTAGATATTCGTTGCCCCTGGTTGATATCCAAAGGGGGCTCAACATGGGTCTAAAAATCTACTCACGACGTTCCTTCGTATGCTGGTGGCCCGACTGCGAAGAATGATTGCTGACGTATATTCAAGGACAAACCTTCGGTCTATTGGAATAACATTTTTAAATACTCATTTACTCTCTTTCAGTTAACCTTTTACTTTTATATAGAGCTATAGTTAAAAAAACTGAAAGGTTTTTTTTTAAATTTACTTCCAATGGTCCGTACATTATTACTCTCACATTAACTAAACCATGGCTCACGCGCTAATACATACCTCGTTAATTTCTGTTTCTTCGTTTTGTCCTCAAATAGATTGCCCGATTTCCCCTTAGGTATACTTCTCTTAAATAGACTAGTACTAATTCTCCGGACTGGTACATGACATTAATTCCAAGAAGTTACCTACCATTCAGCTCTTCAATCGGAGGAAGTCGTAGTGCTATTGTGCTCCAAATTTCACCCCCTTCAAAGCAGAAGTCAATCACTCAGATGTGTTTGGGTTTCTCACAGCTCCGCTTGCGAAAGTAAACAGCATTGTATTCTTTGGTCTGACCTTTCCAACACAAGGCTTCTGACGCAACGTCAATTGACACGGTTAGGCGGGTCCTAATGACTTGTATCCTACCAGGACCCAGGCCCCTAAACCGATCCCGGCGACGATGCCTAAACCTAAACACAGGCATTACCTCGGCTTTATAATATTATCCTAGAGAAAGGGTTCACATGGTTGTGCAACCGTCCAAGAATGCCGCTGGCCTTTAGATCCCTTCTTTGACCCCGGGTTAATTAAATGGAACATGCTGCCGTACGATGTGAAATATCGCAATGTAGGTTAAACCGATTATTAGTCCGTATCATACGGTTAACGGTGGAGAGACAGTTTAGTCGTGGGATGTCGATAATTGATAGTGAATCATTCCTGACATTTAGTGGCCGTAAGGGTCGTAAAGTCGTGGGCTGGAATAATAAAGAATTATTAGTGAGACATAAGTTATTTGTAATTAATTAAATCACAGATAAAAGTAAGGACTTGATGTCAACGTAATGAGAAAAACGACTAAATGGATTATAGAGTGTAAACTAGTTTTAATAGCACAACTTGACAGAACTACTTGTAAAAGTCTTAGTATAATAACTGATAATTATAATAATCACACTCAAATGTATCCAACCCACCTAGAAAAATAAAAAATAAAATAGAAAAGGCATAACAAGAAACCATCCAGATGATTGGATACCTGTCATTTGTATCCTTTTTTAAATGAGGTTGAACCCCTCAATAAAATTAGCACATTTAGTGAAATTCATATTTTGGCGTTAACTTAAACACACAAGAAAATCAATACACACAATAGAAGATTAAAATTTCCTTTTTATTTTGCTATGATTATTTAATATAAAAATATAGGGATAAAAACTTTGAATTCCTCTATAATTGCCGGTAAGTACGAAACCAATTGATTCTTAAATAAGGTTGTTTCATTTCCAACTTTCGAGACCTATAACTGGCAAAAAAGATTCATCTTTATGTAATTTTAAAGGACATTTAATATTAAGGGGACTGATAATTAAAAATCACAATTAGAGCGAAAAAACGCGTCGATCTTTGGACATACAATGTTGAGAATACTTCGTTGTTAACCAAACGTCCAATTTTATAAAACTTTTGATTTCATAGAGCCCTTTAAAACTTCCTTTTAAATTACATAAAAGATGAGTCTTTTTCGACCAATGTCAGAAGCTATAGCGGACGTTTGAAATCTAACATTAGTTTTATTGCAATGAAAATAAAATATGGTGGGTACTGCAGAGTCTTAAAAATAAAGTGTTTAAAATAGCTAATTTTATGTTTCCCACCCCATTTGATGTTATCATGACCAAGTTATGCAATGGTAGACCAAGCGCCAAAATTAGGGAATTTGAGATATCAATACCATCTGGTGGGAAATTTTGAAAGCTACTTGGAACAACAGTAATATTGCCAACATAACCAATAAAAAATATTTCATGGAAGAAAAACCTAACTGCCAATAGCTGAATCAGCGGTTCGTGATTTTGCATTCGTAGACCACTACTCAAATGAAAACGCAATCGTAGACCATGTGCAGTGAAATATGCAATCGTAGACCATGTGTGTCTCTTAGTCTACTATTGCAAAATAGTAATCTAGTCAGCTGTGTTGCTTAGTCTATAAACATATCGTCAGTGTAGCTTAGTGGTGTAAACAATATGTGTAATAACATCCAAGTTTTAACTAAATGTTTCTTATAGCATTAACTATTTTTAAAAGTTTTTTGAGATGAATCTGCCTGAATCAAGAGGAAAGAAGCTATGCAGATTAGGAGTGTTAGCCTCTACTGGAAAGGTAAAGACATGTTATTATTTATTGTTATAGTGTTTTAACCCAAAAGTTAGGTTAACTACTGAGAACCTAAACTAAATAATTACGATCATTTTTAGTGTTTACCCAAATTAAGGAAGATTTTGTACCTAAAACATTAATGTCTTGGCTACAAATAAGACACAATCAATTTATTTATTTTTATAATTTTTATAACCCTACTGACCATAACGCTGGAAGTGAAGGAAGTAGAGGCCTAAAGACTAGGCTATTCACAGAAGTATTTTGGCATATACAGTTACACCGTATTACTTTTGCGTTTACTGCTGACATAGGATATCATCAACATATTTGCATGGGTGCAAAGCATTTTTATAATAGACTAATAATGAAGTCAATATGCTTAGACCCTAGTTATTAACATGACAATGCCTATTCCAATGTAACTACTTGGACAATGGCAATAAATATTCTTATTCTTATTCATCTCAATAACTTTTATTATTCTCCTACAGGTTTGTATTAACTCATCATTTATATTTTGTTAGCAAAAATAAGAGCAAAACCATTACAGGCCTGTGGCTCCAAATATAATTAATTATTTTGACGTATGACTCCCACCTAGTCAGTTGTTGCACTGTTACTAGTGAAACGTATTACGTGTGTTTTCTGTCATTTTGCAGGTTTGTTTATAATTAATTTATCCTGTCACCTAATAATGTAATTGTTGTATTTCCAGGAAGACATTGATCAGGAGAAGCGCAAACAAGACCCACCTGACAAAGAGATTCCTGATATTCCAAGTTCAACTGAAAATAACATACCTGCATCTCCAGTTATTGTGATTGAGGATCCAGAATTGAGAGATCTCATCCAATCGGAAAACTTCATTTTGCATTTTGAACGATTATATTATTGTAACCAATGACTCTTCACAAGAGGTTAACAATATAAATGAAAGTATTGACTTTCAAATAGATGATGGCATTGGGCGTGAAAATTGTTTCATCCAAAGCAATGTTCAAAATACTAACTCTCTAGTTAGTGATCTGTTTACATACGTCGCTGAAGAAGAAATATGTGAATCTGAAGGAGAAGAAAATAATGTAAATTTAAGTAATGAAGTTCATCAGGGTACAGATGTCCTACAGGGTACAGGGTCCGAAAATCTTCCTGCTGTTGGTAGTTTTGAAAATGATAACTCGGAAGAAGTGGATGATGTCGAGCAGTTGGTCGAGCTACATGAAAATAATAAAATTGACGGAGAAGAAGTAGAACTTAATTTACAGGGTAGACCAAGGAAAGGGAGAAAGGTAAAATATGAGGGACAAACGAGAGAAATAAAGAAAAGAAGAGTAAATTTAAATCAAGACTATATTACCACAAAAGGGGAAGTGAAGTATGCAAAGGAGTTCAGAGATTATCAGTGTTCTTGCAAACTTCAATGTAACGAAAAACTTTCTTCTGAACAAAGACAAGTACTATTTAATAACTTTTATAAGGCTGGCTCCTATGAAGCAAGGTGTTTACTTTTACAAACAATGGTAAAAGAAATGCCGATAAAACGTAAACGAGTAAAAGATTCTGAAAAGAAATCAGTTTCGAGGGAATATTACATGTTAGATCAAAAGGTTTGCAAATCTATATTCATGCAAACTTTGAGAGTATCAAGTTGTGTGATAGATAAAGCATTAAAAAAGAAAAAGAGAGGTAGTGTGGATGATGAACGAGGTAAGGCAGGAGGCCACAACAGATTGCCTGAGCCTAAAATCAGAGAGGTAATTCAACATATATCAAAATTCCCGAGGTACAAGTCCCACTACTGTCGGACTTCAACAAAAGCTGAGTTTTTAAACCCTGACACAACACTTCCTGTAATGTTCAGATTATATAGTGAAGAGCATGAAAACCCTGTATCATACTCATTGTATAAAAAGATACTCGCCTCCGGCTCGATGGGGGCTCCGCCCCCATGCCCCCTTAGGGGTTGTCCTACATTCGTAAATTACTTAAGAGCCGATTTGAAGCAGGTTAGTTCCACCGAAAAACTGGTCCACCGTGACAGTAAGAAAACCGGCTAATACACACTACCCATAATCAACTATAATAAAAAGCTTTGAAAATCGCCTATGGCTAGTTTTTAAAATTACTTCCTAAGTTCCCCTTAATTCGTAAAATTGAGAGAAAGGTGAAATCAGAATCAACCATGCAAATATTTTAGGTATCGTGCTGAATGGAGGCTCCACCCCTTACACCCAGTTTACCAAGTGTCAAACGTTAAAGATCTTTCCATAATATTTTTAATTAAATTGTTAAGGATTTTATAAGCAACTATACTGTAGTAAACGAATTGTCGGGGGATTTGAAGCCATGCCTAGCCTCACCCTTCTGGCGCAAGAAGTATAAAATAAATAAACGTAATCAAATAGATGACAAAGTAGAATGAATAAGCTAAATAAAATATTTTGAAGATCAATGAAGAAATAAACAATTTCACTGAAACAAAAATAGGAAAACATGAAAAAAACGGTTTGGAACCTGCCCATGACCCCTGTTATTCACAAAAATACTATTCGTTATAAAATAAAAATTGATGTTATGAAATAATTATTTATTAAATAACTATTCTTGTCACTTCCCTTAAATTATTTTGAAGTTAGGGTTACAGGGATATTTTACAAGTTCAGTGAATGAAAAATTCGAACTTCAAATAAAATATAACTGTAGTTCTACAAACAAGTTGTATGAAATTTAGTAGTAATAAAAGTTGTAAATCGGTCTTAAAGTAACGATTTGTGATACGACAAAAAGTGAAAGGTTTAAAAGTTAGATTTATGTCACCAATTCACAAACAACCTATACTTTAACAGTATAGGTAACAGAGAAATCCGTTTATATTCAACAGGTAAGATTACTGTCAAGCTAAGTTAATACAAAACTTAAAGCTTATGGGGAAGCAACATGCAAAATTCAGCTAAATACAGCAAAATTAAACAAAATGTTTTAAAAAAACAATAATAAACAAAAACAATAAAAAACAATTTAAAAAAATTGAAATTCCGAAAAAAAATTCCCTACTTCAAGCTCTGTGTATCGAATTTGGCATATTTGAAACAAAGTTGTAGTAAAAGATCGTCTCAAATATTTTATAGGCCCAACCGTTTTTGCCGCTAGAGCAGAAGAAATAAAATAATTTTACATTTAGTGAAGGACTACTGGGTTGATAAATCTAAAAAAGAAAAAAAACTATATAACTCCTACATGACATTACACAAGTATATCTTGGCGATTTACGGAGGAAGATACAGCAATATGTCGAGTTTTTTGTTTTCAAAATAACCTAAATTTCAGTAATTCAATGTGCTTTCGATAAGTTTGCCTTGGGAGAGCTAAACAAGAAACGATACAAATTAATTTTAATCCTATAAATATATCAACCTATATTATTTGAGGGGGTAAAATTTGAAATAATTAATGTAAGAATTAATTTGAAACGTCAATATTAAAAATGTCACAACATTGCTAGCCAAATGGAAGAAAGTTGGCCATAGGCAGATCCTTCACTCAATTCCATTTTAAAGTGCAAGCTGAATTTCGAACCTTAATATAATAAGAAGTGAAAGATCTTGTTAAAAGTCTTTTTAACAAGCGCACATTTCATTGACCATGGTCCCTCTCTTAAATCTATAACCATTGGGATGATGGTTAAATGATTACACAACTTAGATTAAGGGGTAATGCAGTACAACCGTGGTACAGTAGATCACATTACAGGTTTAGTTCTCGTACTTATATTATTGAACAAATTTAACTACAGTATGTGATCTACTGTAACACGGCTGTACTGCATTACCCCTTAATCTGCATTACCGACACTTGACGAATTTCTGATACCCCAATCAGTTACACATTCGGGAGTATATAATTTAGATTCCTAACAAAGTTTAATCTGAAGTGTAAAAAACTAAAAAAAGACACATGCAACATTTGTGATACGTTTGATATAAGAAAGAAAAATTGTGAAACAAGTGAATCAAAAACCATTATAGAAGAAAGTCACGAAAAACATCTGCAACAGGCCGAAGGTGCTAGAAAATTGATGGAAGAACATTTTTCGAAGGCGAAAGAGGACAGTGAAACTGAGTGTTTATCATTCGACTTAGAAAAGACATTACCGCTTCCTAGGATTCCGACAAATATTGTATTTTATAAGCGCCAATTATGGTTTTATAATTTTGGCGTTCATGACTCTAGCAACACTGGATATTGTTATACGAGTACTTGGGTCGAAGGACAAGCAGGGAGAGGGGCTCAAGAAGTCGGTTCATGTTTAAGGAAACATGTATTAGAAAACATCAAAGAGGGAACAACACATCTCAACTTGTGGTCAGACAGCTGTGGAGGCCAAAATCGGAATATAAAAATAGTTCTAATTCTTAAATCGATTTTAGAAGACCATCACACTTTAGAGGACATTACGCAGCGTCATATGCATTTAGTGCCTGGTCATAGTTTTTTAAGAAACGATTCTGATTTTTCAGATATAGAGTCGTGCCTAAAAGTTCAGCAAAGACTTTACGTGCCGGATGACTACTTAAAGGTTATAGAAACTTGCAGAAGGAAGAATAAGTTGAAAGTGTTTAAATTGAAATCAGAAGATTTTGTCGGCACCTCAAAACTTGAAACATCCATCACTAATAGGAAGAAAGACATTAATGGAAAACAGATAAACTGGTTAACATTCAAAGTGATTCAAGTTAGGAAATCTAATCCATTGTCTATATATGTAAAAACTGACTATAATCAGAAAGAATTTGTTGAGGTAGACATAGGAAAGAGAGAGTCCCAGGTAAAGGAAAGAGCCCCAAAGAAAGCACAGAAGAAGAAAGGACAGAATACACCAAAAAAACCTGGTTGTAAACGTACTGTCAAAAGGTCCTCTACGAATCCTGTTGAAGTTGTTGGTCCTACAGTTACAATATCAGACCTTGGTTCCCCTAGGAATTCTTCTAGTGTACATACAGGCACTTTTTTCTCAGCTAAGTTTATGCCCTTATGGCCTATAGGGAAACCAATCAGTACTGAAAAGTTGGCTGACCTAAAGTCTATGTGGCATCTAATCCCAAAGGACTGCCTCCAGTTTTATAAAAACTTTACAGCCTCTGAGTCAATCATAGATGACATCGAAGGATTTAGCGGCGAACTCGATTTTGTGTTAGATGATGTTCAGCAGGCTTAACACTGTTTTAGTTGGTTGTCAGCCGATGTATTCCCTACAAACTCAAAGAATAATAACATTTTGAAAATGTTAACATTTATTTTTTTTAAGTTTTTAAGTTATTTTTATAAGTTTTTAAACTTTAAAACTCATTACAATAACATGTTTATATGGTAAGAATACACAATTTCACACTTTGTATTTACTATTAAATTTGAAATTCTAATAATTTTATAATAATAACTTTTTATTTTAAATAATAATGTGATTTTGGAAAGTAAATCAGTATTTTTATTTACCATTAAAGTCTGTTTTTAGATTATGCAATAATAGACTATGAGATATTTGGCTGATGGTCTCTGTTTGAGGGGGAATACGTTAATATTCAATCGTAGACTAAGAGCCGTTTTATTTAATATAAAATAATATACATTATATGAATAAGTTCAGTAGTGTGAAATTGAGGATGCTGGCCCAGTTCAAGGTCACCTGAGGGATGACGTCATCGAGGTCAATGACCTCACCGATGACGTCATCGATGACGTCATCGATGACGCAATCGATGACGTCATCACTAATGACGTCATTTCGATGACGTCACACCCATGACGTCACAGAAATGACGTGCTGATGACGTCATCACCCCTTACGTCATCAAAACGACGTCACCGACGCCACTAAGGTCAAGGTCACGCAGAAACTTAAAATTTTTTGGCACTTTTGCCGTTTCTCGCACTACGCTCCGAGTTTCAGTCAGAGTCCCCGTGACCTTGACCACTTGGAGCGAATTTTCGACGAGAAACGGCAAAAGTGCCAAGTTAAATCTGAGTTTCTGACATGACTCTGCCTAAATGGGCAATCGGTAATCCCTCAGGTGACCTTGAACTAGCACAACACCCCCAATTTCATATTACTGTGACCTTGAAAACTTAACAACGGAGCGCCGACACCGATGCGCACCCCACGACAGCCACCGAGTGACTGACTGTCAGGCTCTGTGTACTCTAGGTATATGGAGAAGTGGAGGGGGAAATCTCAAGGTCATCCAAATGGAGTTTTAAAAAAGTTGAAGAGTAGAAAGACTACTCTTGTGCTTCCTGGGCGACCTCATCAATTTCCAACGGATCTGTAAACCAATCCGATCTGTAGCGGCAGGAGTCCAGAAAACAGGTGCACCACCCATTAGGTTGTCCGTAGCACTTCCGACAATTGGTAAGATTGGAGAAGTGAAATTTAATACACCGCTGCGGACAACAAGTATAAAAGTATTTGGATTTGTAGATTTTGAAAGTTTGTAGTACCGGTGGTGGCAGCTGTTGGTTCTTGCATCTACACCTGCAACATCCGAAGCATTCACATTGCCGGCAGGCCAGCCCATCCACTTGCCACTTTGGTAAGAGGAAACACTTATCCTCACAGCAATAGGTTGTCCCCGCCTCTTCCTCCCAACGCTTCTTTGCACAATATGTGACGCCTTGTATCTCCAAACACCTATGCTCGCAACATGAGATGCGCTTACTTTCCATAGCTGATGTCGCTTTGACGAGGGAGCACGATGAAGTGATGCTGTGGTCAGTGGGAATGGGGTTTATATAAACTAAGGTGGGTGGAGGGGGAAAGGTCAAGGTCATCCAAATGGAGTTTTAAAAAAAGAAAAGAGTAGAAAGACTACTCTTGTGTATCTATAGCGATTTCATTGATAGTGAGTGCTTCTGTATGCCAAGTTGATCTGTACTGACAGGCTCCTGAATAATGTTTGCAAAAACCTGCAAAATGATTGTTGCACAATTTGCAGCCAGTTAGCTGTTTTAGTGTGAATTCAATGCAATGAAGGCTGCCATCACCTTTTACAATGATTTCTACTTTGGCATCAAAAGCTCCATAAGTTTGACAGAAGCACTCACTATCAATGAAATCGCTATAGATACACAAGAGTAGTCTTTCTACTCTTTTCTTTTTTTAAAACTCCATTTGGATGACCTTGACCTTTCCCCCTCCACCCACCTTAGTTTATATAAACCCCATTCCCACTGACCACAGCATCACTTCATCGTGCTCCCTCGTCAAAGCGACATCAGCTATGGAAAGTAAGCGCATCTCATGTTGCGAGCATAGGTGTTTGGAGATACAAGGCGTCACATATTGTGCAAAGAAGCGTTGGGAGGAAGAGGCGGGGACAACCTATTGCTGTGAGGATAAGTGTTTCCTCTTACCAAAGTGGCAAGTGGATGGGCTGGCCTGCCGGCAATGTGAATGCTTCGGATGTTGCAGGTGTAGATGCAAGAACCAACAGCTGCCACCACCGGTACTACAAACTTTCAAAATCTACAAATCCAAATACTTTTATACTTGTTGTCCGCAGCGGTGTATTAAATTTCACTTCTCCAATCTTACCAATTGTCGGAAGTGCTACGGACAACCTAATGGGTGGTGCACCTGTTTTCTGGACTCCTGCCGCTACAGATCGGATTGGTTTACAGATCCGTTGGAAATTGATGAGGTCGCCCAGGAAGCACAAGAGTAGTCTTTCTACTCTTCAACTTTTTTAAAACTCCATTTGGATGACCTTGAGATTTCCCCCTCCACTTCTCCATATACCTAGAGTACACAGAGCCTGACAGTCAGTCACTCGGTGGCTGTCGTGGGGTGCGCATCGGTGTCGGCGCTCCGTTGTTAAGTTTTCAAGGTCACAGTAATATGAAATTGGGGGTGTTGTGCTAGTTCAAGGTCACCTGAGGGATTACCGATTGCCCATTTAGGCAGAGTCATGTCAGAAACTCAGATTTAACTTGGCACTTTTGCCGTTTCTCGTCGAAAATTCGCTCCAAGTGGTCAAGGTCACGGGGACTCTGACTGAAACTCGGAGCGTAGTGCGAGAAACGGCAAAAGTGCCAAAAAATTTTAAGTTTCTGCGTGACCTTGACCTTAGTGGCGTCGGTGACGTCGTTTTGATGACGTAAGGGGTGATGACGTCATCAGCACGTCATTTCTGTGACGTCATGGGTGTGACGTCATCGAAATGACGTCATTAGTGATGACGTCATCGATTGCGTCATCGATGACGTCATCGATGACGTCATCGGTGAGGTCATTGACCTCGATGACGTCATCCCTCAGGTGACCTTGAACTGGGCCAGCATCCTCAATTTCACACTACTAAGTTCCATCAATGCCAACATAAAATAATTGATATTACCTATGCAATAAAAAAGTATTATAGTTAAGATATAGGGTTTTGACTAATTTGCAGCCTTTTAAACATAACCTCAAATATCTCAAAACAAACTTTTGGTTACTTGGTCTACCATTGCATAACTTGGTCCGTTTGATCATTCACAAGGAGCTTAGTCTCGGAATTACTGTGATTCTTTTTCACGCAATCGTCCACAGTGTCATACACAGACAGCCCCCACGGTGAGTGAGATTACCTTTCCTCCGCCCCGGTTCACACAGGACAGCGAATGTGTTGCCCAACCTCATGCGCACGCGCACTCACGGAAACAAAAGTTTTGTCGTGCCGGACAACGCCTCCAACTCTCTTCCTCAATGCGAAATGTTATGGAAATTTTTATCCCAGTCTCCACGTAGTCGCCATGAATTGTTTGACCCGTTTCAAATTTGTACTTAGGCTTATAAATCTCGATCTTTGACTTCGGAGCTTCATGGACTACTGGTTAACCCTTTCTTCGTACAGGATGATTGTTATTTATTTGTCTAATTATGTACTGTAAATTCATGAACGAATGCAATGTAATAGCAACGTTTAAAGAACCGAATAAGTAGGAACATCCTTATGGGGAAGTGAGAAGGCCGCCCTCAAAACACGGATAGAACCACTACGATTATTTTTTTTTAGTGAAGAATTAACTGATTGGTTGAAAGGAAATAAATGACTAAAATAATTTTGCAGAAGTTTGTTATTGTTTTGATTTTTTGTAAAAAGATATGCTCATTTTGACATTTAAGAGGTACAAAGAGCTCTTACCGACAATAAGGAGAAGTAATCCTAGCATCAGCATCAGCGCTTTATTTTACCCTGATTTTCGAGGGCAAAACTATTTATTTTTTTTACATGGGATGTTCCTACTCATTCGGTTCTGTAAGTTGTTTTTCTTCTGTATTTACACCTGCCAGCTACGAGGTACTTCTTCAAGTGCTTTTTATTGTTTTCTTTTTTTCTAAATCATATAGGCTATCCTATTTTTTGTTTTCACAAACAAATCAGATCAAACCCCCTGGAAACCCTCCAAGGACTTGCCTCTAGGGCGTTATCTTATGATGGCATGGATTTATCACATATACTTTTGGAATCAAATGATTATTTCGATCCCTTAAAAATTCCAATGAACATTATAATTAATAGAAATATCACTCCCCGTCTAGTCGTCAACAAGACGGATTACCACCCTTCCTGTACTGGGATTGGGGGTCGTCTCGAGAAGGGTTTAGAGAGACCCCCCCAAGGCTGGAGACGGGCTGTGTCGGTGTCACAACATCTCGTCACGTGCTCTTGGCTCTCGGCTACCGCGACAACTCGCAGATCCCTGTCCCACGAGCTTGACGCAACCCCAGCCCATGTTATTAATGATCGACGGTATACGCACGCACGCGCACACGGGCGAGCGGGCGCGTCGTGGTAGAAAGGTCACCGAGGTCTCTCCTCGCTCCATTTTACGCCTGTTGAGTTTTACTGGTCGAGGCTTTCATAATATCATACCTGTAGGCTCCTAAGGAATTTATTGGAAAGGAACAAACTTGGTGGTATTATGGTGTTTAGATATAGGAAAATTCAAAACCATCTACGTGAAAACAGTTGTTGTATATTCTTTTAGGATCTAGGCCTAATAGTGAAAAAGTGGTGCTCAAAAAACATTTTTTTACAAATTTGAAAAAATGGTCAAACTTATTTATTACAATTCAAGACATGGACTACCTGAAGAAGTTTAATATCATAAACGCTTTTGAAATAGTCCTCTTTCAAGTTGAAGTTAATAATTTATTTTTATAATAATCAGAGTAAAAATATTAGATTT